>JAVQJV010032769.1:0-34011 GCA_036024995.1 Gadopsis bispinosus
ATGGACTGAGGAACCTCAGGCTTAGCTGCAGCAGTTATAGCATCGTTATTAAATATTAGATTTGGATTAGTACTACCACTTCCATTTCGTATTGATGTTTAAACTAAATGTATGTAACGGCCTCTGACTAGCATTCATCCAATGATCGTCCTGCAAAAATGCTGCCAACTTCCTGCACCCTCCTCCGTTCCTGCTGCAGCCCTCACATCTCTCATAGGGAGCCTCAAGCTACTCACATTAACATAACAATGCATGACATTTCCAAATTTGTATGCGGCTTTAATGAATATCCAAATTTGTGACCATACCATTTCCCCACACTCAGTACTTGGCAAGATGATGGAACCAATCTGACAGTCTTCACAAGTGATGCACAGATATGGCTTGGTATTCATAAATTGTGGGAATGGGCAGATGCAGCAGAAAATGGGTGCAGGTGCAGGACTGTGATGCAAAAAGCAGCTGTTCCGTCCAGACCATTTGCACAGACCTGTTAGCGTACACTGTCAATTCTGCTTATCAAATCATTCGTTAATTCATTAATGTGAATAAATAAACACAAAGTGTACTGACTTGAACTCTTTTGAGGTGGGACAGGTGTTCCTCAACCTGGCGACGCAGCTTGGAAGGAACCTGGAAGATGGTGTTGTGGTGCTCCATCATGAAGGTCACCAGTTTGGTGGCTAGCAGCTCATCCAGGTCCATCTCATCTACTGAGCCCAGAACGCACTGTGAGAACATCTGCACCATCTGGACGGAGAGCACAACAGAAGATGGATTAAAAACCAACTTTCCAGATACACTATACACCAGCTACACAAATATTGGTGGTGTACACAATATAAGCACCTGTCAAATAAATCAAAATTAATAACCTCTTTATATTTGATATATTTTCACTGCTATATTCATTTTGACGTTTTTTTATTCAGAAATTACATTGAAAAGTTTTACTTTTTGATATCTAGATTTTTTGTAACTTGTAATCTTCAGGTTTATGTTATAAACAGTGTTCTATAAAGTATCTTAGTTCCCCTGGAGGAGTGTGCCCTATAGGATTCCCTACATAGTATTTTGTGGCGTGTCATGATTCTGTGGAGAGACGAGCCTGGACCATGAGGTGTATCCAACCCACATACTCCATTTTCATGAACAATTCTTATTTTAGCCATAGTACACCAAATGTGTTGAAACCATAGACTGTATATAAAGATGGATGACACGACATCCCCACAAAAGTGAAGCCAAAGCATCTTGATCGCCCCTGGTGGCTGGCTGCAACATAGGTCTTAAACCACGCCTCCTCCATGTTAGCAGATGGGCCAAACTGAAAAATGTAAGATGCCACTGTCTGAATCCAGAATATTTTTGGTTTAATTTTTGCACAGTTAGAGGAAGCAGAAACGCATCATCAATCATTATACAGTCTATGGTTGAAACAGGGTGAGAGGTGAAGTAACTGAACAGACTAAATAAGACAATACAACACTGTACATGCAAACTTTGAATCTCCATCTAATTTTTGGGAAGGCTAAAATGTCCTGCCATGTAGCAGCTATCAAGTAGCTTTGCCTTCTGATCATACGTGTAAATTAAACTAACCTTTAAGTTCATCATTACTAGCACTCAGTTCTTCAAAGATGATGGCACTGGCTATTGTTAACTTAGGTGTTCATTAATATTCTATATTGGTATAACTACTGTTGTATAGGAGTAAGTACCAAGTGGCTGTTCCAAAGTCGGAGGCTTAAATCTAAAGGTGACCGTGCTTTTGCCATCGGAGCCCCTCGACTCTGGAACGACCTGCCTGAGGCGATAAGGCTCGCAGATTCATTGACCTCATCATTTCTTAAAAACCATTTTATAGACTTGCTTACATGTGATGTCGTCTTTAAATCGTCATTTTATGGCTTTTAATTATTTTGATTTATTAATCTTTTCTTTATCTTGCTTTGCTTTATTTTACTGCTTTCCAAGTATCCTGTTGCTTTGTCTGTCAAAGCACTTTGTAAACTCAAAAGGTGCTATATAAAGTTATTATTATAATACCAAGAATTATGCAGTCAGTGTATACATATTCCGGGAGCTAAATCCATCTGGGTCGATAAAAGTCACATCAAAGGAATGTCTTGCTATGTCTGCCACATGTTCAGATTCAGACCACTCTCTGTACTCCAAACCACACTTTTATCTTTTTTGGAAGAGTGGATTGTCCACCTCCCAGAAAATGTTGCTCTGCATCCCAATGACTTTTAATAAGGAAGCAATAATTCTGGACAAATATTTCCCACAGCTTCTCTCTGCCCCTAGGCCTGCATGTCTTGTTTGTTTCTCTTGTCCCCCTTGTAGACTGTGTCAAAGGTGGTCGTCTTGCAAAATCCAATACACAACATCTCTATAAAATATTTTGTCTTAGCTTTATAATGGTAGTATTCATTGCAAGAGTATGATATTTGTATTATTGCTTATTCATTAAAGTGTAGCCTTATATTATCATGCTGATTTGTGGGATTTCCACCTCAGTCAGCCAGATAAGCAGTATAACAAAATACATCAAGAATGTGTACCAGTGTGCGGGTAGCAATGGTGTCATTGAGTGGAGGCAGGTGGGGATTCTGGCAGACCCGCGCCATGAGGCGCAGTAAAAGCTGGAGGCGTCTTCGGTTGGGCGGCGGCAGTAAGAGGCTGCTGACTTGAAGAGCCTCAGTGGCTACGTCCTGCTCCTGCAGCAGACCTGCAGAGACATGAGGAGACAAGAGTCCAGCTCCTGAAGGCAAACATATAGGCTGGACAAAAATGAACCGCAGCAACTGTTTATCTGTACAAATACACAAATATGAGCAGTGGAGCCACATCCTGAAGCACTCACTGAGAATGTTGACAAAGACTTCATATAGGTGGAAAGTCAGCAGGGGTTCCCTGAGTCTCTGAAAGTAATCTCCTACTGTTCTCAGAACATCCCTCTCGAAACCCGGGTACACAGGCTGTTTGGTTTCATTGCCATTAGGCCCTGAGAAAGAAGACGAGAGCAGTTTTTAGTGCTTCACATATAGAATGTGAGAATTAAGAAATATACAGTTGAACCCAGGTAATGTTATATACATGTACATTAATATGCAAAATGGTACTGAAGATTTTATGGTATACGTGCACACACACACTTTACAAAGTTATACCCCAAGTGAGATTTCAGCCATCTGGAAAAGATGGCACCTACTCTTTCAAAATTATCATTAGTGAAAAATAGCTAAAGTGTATCTTGAGTTTACAGACTGGAGTCTTCAATCATTTTAGAGATTTAAATTATGTCTTTCAGTTACTTGTGCCGAGCGCAGTATAAGTCCCAAAGAAGATGGTGATGTTTTCTTCCATTTAAAGATATTTTTGGGGCATTTTTTTTTTAAATGACTTTATTGTACAAAGTGAGAGTGAAGAGGTAGACCGGAAATAGGGGGAGAAAGCGGGGCATGACATGCAACAAAGGTCGCCAGCGAGTTGAACCGGCGACATTGCGGTTATATTGCAATCATTGTAACCAAAAAAAGACTTACAATTGGCCAGGCATTTCATTGCTGATACCACCCAATAAGGCATGTCCTCTGGAGACACAAATGGAGATAAGTGAGCAGTAATATTATTGTTAGTTGTGACAAAACAATTGTTCCTCGAGTTGTGAATTGATGCATCATACATACCAGCTTTGTTCTCCAATACGACTATGCCCGTCTTATTAACACTGAACACGTTGTGAACAATGTGCTTGCCGTTCACATGCGTTGGGTTTAAAACTCCCTCCAATGACTGTAGGCCCAGCACTCTCTGCAAACTAAAACAACAAGACTTGGCATCAAATATCCAGAGCAGTGATTCCCAATTTACTATGTTGAGTTTTCACACATATCAAAACAGCAGTAATTGTCAAAATCACCATATCTAAAACTGTTTAATATGACTTTAGGCTCGAAGCTAATGACCTGACATCTCACAGTTGCCATAGTAACAACAGTTCTCTCATTCATTAAATGTCCTATTAAAATGTCACTTAAAAAAAAGCTTTGGGAACCACAGATCTAAAGCAAAAGATACAAACAACATGAACAGTGGAAGTGTTTAGTAAGTTATGAAAAAGGGTTACATACTGCGCAACTGTCATTGATTTCCAGATGTGGTCCACTTGTTTTGGAGTTATCTCTTTCCTTCGTATAAGCTTGCATTCGTGCACATCCCCGATAGCTACACTGTGCCTTTTGTTCCACAAATCTGATGTCTGATAAAAAGGAATGAGACATTAGAACAAAAAAATCTCCTTTTAACTTATGCGGAAACACAGAAGGCCCTGTAACAATCCAGTACATCAGTCTGCAATAAAGACATTTTGAATTGTTAAGACTGTGTCAGATGTGTTGATATTAGCTCAATGGTCATTTTTAGACAATACATTGTATGGTTGTTGTACTGTAATGTATTACATTGTAAGGTGTGGGGTTTCTACTGGTTTTGTTCCTCCATATATGTAAATGTGGTGGACAAAATATTAGAAACACCCTTTAATATAATGCTGTCCAACACAACAGAGCCTTAATGTACCACAGAAATGCAGCAGCCTAAATAAATACTGTCACTCTATAAGGAGTATTTTTGCAAGGATCTTGTACTGCATTGCATTACAACATATCATTTTCAGTGTACTGTATAAGCTTCAGTGCAGGATATTATAAATGACAGCTCACAGTGGTAACTGAATCAGTGAAAATTATCTCATCTTGACATTTGCACTCTATTACGTTTGCTGTGCCAGTACACACTACTGGCACACTGTCTCTTTCTCACCATGACAGCGGACTTCAGGGGTGCAGTGTTTTCCCGCTGAGGCAGTTCTTCGTAGTCGTCCCAGCGAATGAGTCTGGGCAGGTCGCTGCTGTCTCTCAACAGGGGCCTTGTTGGAAAAGACTTCAGGGGAGACAGCATCGGGAACCTGGAGAAAAAAACAGCAGCACTGGGCTCAGACGAAGAGGTAGCAGCAACAGAGTCTTCTGCTGTATCAACTAACATGAATAAGAGTGCAGGATGGCAAAGCACGACCTGTACAGATGGCCATTGTCTTCAAAGTCCTCTGTCCCATGGCGCCCCTTGATGTCTTCAATGACATGGGCCTTGAGGAACTTCCTGAGCAGCTGCAGTGTCTGGTAGCGAGTTACCTCAGGTCCAAAGTTGTAGTTACGCCTCAGCAACTCATGCAGATAATCCACCGCCTCGGCTCCTGTGAAACTGTAGTCGTAGTAGCGGAAGTGTGCCCAGTGCCTTCTCAGCGGCAGGCCTCCACGGAAGAGTTTAATGGTTTCATTCCACTGTGTAATAGGGACACACACAATGCGGTGAGACAAATGATGCAGAATGTAAAAAGTAAAAAAAAAAAAAAAAAAGGCCGGCCCAAATAACAGTTTCTGATGGCTGTTTGAAGACTTTTGTACTGTCAGAAAGGGATGCACACCACATAATGTGAGTGGCAGACAAAAATGTACAGTTGTTATTGTTATTGATATTTCTTTATATGTGTGTGAGAGAGAGAGAGACACAGAGAGACACAGGTCATTACTACCTGTAAATGGTGTTCACTCTGGCTGCTCTGAATCTGAGATAAAATAATAGATGTAGTTATCTATATCTACCTAACTGTATGCAGCTAGGAATCTTCAATTCAATTTTATTTATATAGCGCTATATCATAACAGAGTTATCTCATAGCACTTGTTAATATAGAGCAAGTCCAAGCCAACTCTATATGTACAGACCCAACAAATGAGCAAGCACTAGGCGACAGTGGCAAGGAAATACTGCCTTTTAACAGGCAGAAACCTCAGGCAGAACCAGGCTCTTGGTGGGCGGTCATCTGCCTCGACCGGGTAGAGAGAGAAAAAAGAAGATATGGGGGGGGTAAGGTAAGAGCAGGATGAAAGAGAACACACAGCAAACACAGTACAACTCCACATACAGAAAATTACAACCCTGTGCTGGGTTATGACAGCAACAAATTCAAACGTCTTATGGAACTGTTGAGCTGAACACCTGGAGCAAAGTTGGAGACAATTCATAAAATACTTCTTTACAATATACAAAAAACACAAATGATTGCTCAAATATGATCATATGATATGATATGAACTAATTGTAACTACTCTTAAGTTACAACTATTTTAGGATTATAACTAGCTGGTATGGTAAAATCAGTTGTCTTTATTTTATTGGCTGCCTGTAATTTATATTAAAGATACAATATTTAAATTTAGATGGGCACAAAATTGGCTCTTTCAAGCAATAGTCTCATTATTTATCTATTATGTATTATCTATAGGGATACCAAAATGATTTTGATCCAGTTGCTTTTTAGAATGATGAATCTTCCATCCATCTCTATATACACACATGATTAAAATGTGGAGTACAAAGATCAAATATAGGAGTCCAAAGTAGATTTGCACCCACAAAGTTGTGATCACATATTATTTGGCTTCGGCAACCTGCCAAAAGGACACTCCACGACCTGCTGTTTTCAGCTTTATGCTAGACATTTTATAACTATTCCTTGGAATACAAGGAATGGCAGATTAGAAAATATCTAGGAGCATTTTAGATTATGTCTCAAGGCAAAGGTTTTATTTTAAATTGAAATTAAATGATAATTAACTAGTCAATCAATGCAATGTTAATTGATTGAGAATAAAAAAAAGTAGGCCTATAGCATCTGTGATATGCAAAATGGATTCATGATTCAACTTTGCAACATTTTATGCTAAATTACATACACTGGATCATTTGTCATCATCCCCACCACTTGTAAAAACATCTACAGTTACCATTGCTTCATGTTGTTCCCTGCTTCATTTTCATACCCATCATTTTTGTTTTTTTAAATATATATGCTGCTCAGTCATGCAGCTCATGTACGAATTGCTGGCAACTCTGAATGAAACAGCTGATTGGTTCAACTTTTTAATCCACTTAATCAATCGATTATGTGTCAGAGGCATAAGACTTAAACAGCTCTGTGGGAGGTCACTTCATTGATTAGCTTAAGACTCATGCTGTGCGCTTTTCCCACAATGGCAGAAAAATCATGCCTTGCTATTGGTGATTAAATGTGTGCCTTATGGAAATGGAGTATGCCATAATTGCTAAATTACAAGTATTTATAGCAGTACAATAAAACAGCATCTGTGACACTTGTGACAAATCTTGTTATTCCCACAAGTCTAGCCTGATGCATCCATTGCTGAAGTGATTTACATACTCAACCCTTGACACTTATGGACAATATGTCCACAAATGATGACTAATCTCTGCATGGGACATGTCATAAAAAAACTCACTTTTGCAGTGTTTGTGCACTTACATTTGGGAATCCAGTCATTTTTTGTGGGCTGCCTAAGTCAGAAACATGTGAACTAACCCTCTTACATCAAGTGCAGGCTCATTAGAATTATACCACCCCCCATCTGAGTATCTCCACCCATGGCCTGAGAACCATCTTTGCTATGTTGGCATTTTATTCTCACATGCTCCGGACCCGCTAGCATTATGTCGAAGCTAAGAGCTCTGTTGTTGGCTGAACAGACCAGCACAAATCACTACCGGCCCCCAGCCTCAGAGGACAGAAGAGTTGAGTGGATACAGTTCATTTTTGAAGGTGCTGACCACTTTGTGTGTGACTGCTTTTCCAACTTGGGTCATTAACAACGCAGGCCAGGCAACTGGAAACCTTTTCTAAAAGAGGAATCACTACCAAGAGTCTGTGACACAAATGCAGAAGAGGGAAATGTAAGTATTTTAAAAAAAATTAGGCTATGTTTCTGTAGTCCTTTAGTTTCCACTTCACTGGCCTTTGTAGGTCACTTTCACAAATGTACTTATAGAGACAAACCTTAAACAGTGTGTGTTTATGGTTTAAGCATAAATACTAAGCTAACATTATGTGAGATAGTATGACTTTAATAGTATTTACCTGAGCCACGAATTAGCTAAACCTGTAGTCCTGGTTGCTGATGTATTGAGGAAGTGCAGCTAAATTCGGTTACAGTGATCCCTGGCTGCAGTAACCAGGTGGAGCATGTGCCTCTCCCTGCAGGAGCCTAGTGGGCTGAGTCGGGTTGTTGGGGAGATGCAGCTCACCTGGTTTGGCTGCAAGATATAAGCTTGTGGCAGTCAGCCAGTCACTCTCTCACCTGGCTTCCACTTTTGTATTTTGTTTAGCTTTCTCTTAATTTCCTTTTCAGTTATGCCAAATAAACCTATTTTTAGTTACAGCATTAGCGCGCCCTCCCCTTATTCTTTCTTTCTTGAGCCGGGTAGTGACAGGTGACATGTTCACATTATGGTTGTAAACTGTATGCATCTATGTATGAGTGGGTGTGCTAGTGTAGGCATGCTTGTGCCCTTAGATAAACAGTCCACATGGACCTCCAGCCTCCTTCCTTCCTAACCTGTTTGGATCAGATCAAACAACAGTTTATGCAATTGTGAAAGCTGTCGATCAAACTCTGGTGCAGTCTAAACAATCGGTCTGAGATTGCCTGAAGAGTTTGGTCTCGGTCTGCTTCCAGGTGGACTTTGGTGTGAATTGTTTTGTGGAATGAAAGCAAAATGGACCAATCACAGGTCAGGTAAGGTTTTTGTTACACCAGAGAACAAACTGCATTTGATTTGTGTCAAATGACAGATTCTGAAAATGTATTTCCCCACATGGGTCCATGTAATGCTAATGATGCAGGATAACGAAGTCAATAAAACTGTCCGATGAATGAGTTACGCTTCAGTCCTTATGACTCCATGTACACTCTGCTTGGTCCATTTGTAATAAGCAAATGTGAACACAAAACAATCTGGAACTTAAAGACAACAATTCATTGGTCTGGATAAAATCAACCCAACCCCAGGTGTGAAAGCCTGCTAAGACAACTTAGAGCTCCATCAAGCCAAAGTTCCCTTATATGTATATATATATATATATATATATATATATATAAAATTTCTCAATCTAATCATATCGGAGTCTTTCCTTCTGGAAGTGGACCAAGGCATTCTCCTTGTTGCAACAGTATTCCCAGAACTATGCCACTGATTGCAGCACACAGACAGCTTGGTCTAAATGTACAGTATGTGCGGATGCATTTTAAACAGAGCCAATGCATCTATGTCAGCTGCTTTCTTGGGCTCTCAAGTGTGTCTTAAAAACATATGTATCTCCGTTTTGTCAGTGCCTTTGGTTACATGCTTTGGTCCAGTTGGGTAACCGAGCTCAGCGTGTCTGAGTACAGTACTATTTTTCCTGTGGCTGTCCCTGACATTTATTTATTTTTCTTGTTGAGAAACAAAATATGCTCATGCATCCGTTTGTACAATTAAGGTAATTCTGCAAACGCCCTTGAAGTCATGTCTTTGACTCCGTGTAAGAATGATTTTGCTTTAATGTCTTAAGTCTCACAATAATTTTCATGCAGCTGGTCTGTTAAATATAAAACATGCATTGCAACATGTAGATGCAACATGTTTTTTTTGGGATGGGTGGAGAGCTGGGGGGGTCTGTGCACGTGCTGATTTGGAGTCAAAAGCAGCCCAGTCCAACAAAAACCCACAGTCCTGGCAACCCTGAATGCACCATGACACACTGAAAGACAGCCCCTGTCATTTGCATGAGGAAGTATGAATGTAAATAGAAAAAGAAACGTAAAAAAAGAATGCTAAGGAAAAACAGCAGTAAATACAGAAATAAATAAGTCTGGGGAAATAAATATGGGGGGAATGCAAAGGGAAAATAATACAGAAGTACATATATAAAATAAAATGGGAAATTAAGAGGGTAAATAAATAGGGGATTATATATGCAAAGGGAAAATAATAGAAATAAATACAGAAATATCAATTTATTTCACATGTTATCAATTACTGAATGCCTACATTTATTTTTAATATTATTTTTGGTGCATTTAATGGCATGATCGTTTATTTATTGGGTAATTTATTAATTTAGTTTTGATTATGGCAGTTCTGTTCCTCCATACACCAGAACCAAACATTTGTGCACAAAATACCGTATTTGTAGTAGAAGAGCACAGCAAATTATCAAAATAAAATGTTATTCCAAGGATTTTATTTCAGACACGTTGATATTTAATTTTCAAACTGCTGTCGTGACAAAAGAAATCCCAGGTCGCTTTGCAACAGTGCCTCAAGAGTTACAGTACATCTTTCAAAACTTAACAAAAGGGAACCACTCGTCAAAAAACATAGTTTCTCAACAGTTATTCTCTTTTGTGAACAGGAATGTATTGTGCAAACCCAGGTGCTGTGAATATATCAAAAATATATCTCAGCCTTTCAGTAGTGGTTGCAAAACAGAATTGTGCTTTTGTTCCATTGTCCTATATTACTCTGAAAATCTGTTGCCCTCTGTCACAATTTACATGTTCAGTTTCTCTTTTACTCATGAGGCCATGTCTCAAGTCTCCAGACAGAACCTTCATGGGAGTGATTGTTGCATACTGGGAACTGAAGATCTTATCATCAAGACATCAGACTGGGTGGCGAGCACTGCTGCTGCCAGACATCAGTATCTTGGTCTTAATCAAAATGGGTTTGGTGGCAGAGCCATTGAGTGGCACTGTTATATCAATTGGCACTTGCTCGTTACAGCCATCTGGGCTGTGCAATCATGGCACCCTTATGTCCTCCTCTGAATGCTGTATGTCAGTATGTGCTGCTATACCACAGCAGGATTTCTTCTTTAGTTACAGGTAGTCTAGTATCTTAGAGATTACCCTTTCGTCTGAGGCAATGGCTGCATGCTGCACTTGCTATGCCCACCAGTCGTTCTCTCTGTTCCTTGGTCTGTTTGCATTTTGGCTTTCTTTGAGCTGACCACCTTCTGTGTCTTTCAAGTGCCATATGGCTGCCAGATGAGCGTGCTAGTAGTCACACACATTTACTACATAAATAATCACACACCCGAAGAACTGTGATGACCCCAAAAACGGTGTCCAAGTGTTATGTGCATGTACATAAGTCTCTGTTTAAAATAAGAAATTAAGAAAATGTGCACATGTAGTATCTCCAACAGAAGGCACGTTCAAATGTTGGAAAACTCTGAACTATAACTAGCTTCCAGTAGGGATAAATGTGTGCATGGAAGTGTGAAACGACGATAAAAGGAGTGAAAGAGGGGCTGGGTATAAAGTACTTCTATATTCTTTTTTTTTCCTTCTACATACCAGGGGAGATGGGAAATGTTGTTGTTGTCCCACAAATAGAAAAGCAGAATCGCGCACACTCGCGGCCAATTTATCAACATGTAGGTCAGACGGCCTTCATCATGCCCAGGTGCAAGATAATTTTACAGATGGAGTGTTGTTGCCTTACATGATCAATCAGATTATCTGTAATTAGCATTTAGAACTCTTTTGTGGCTGAATTGATGATAACTGGAAGATTAGATGAATAGAATAAGAGACTGTAGTGGTGGTTTAAAATGGAAGAAAATAGATTTAATAAATAAATAAAATTATGTATTTAAAGAAAAATATATTGAAGAGTTTGAACAAGCGAGCAGCCACCACAGCAGAGTGGTTAAATCTTTGGACAAAATGTCTTAATCTGCAGGTTAAAACTTGAAGCCTTCAGTGCATATAATGGACTTTTCACTGAAGGAGGAGACATCTTGTGTCCAGCAGCTAAACTGGAAATTAGAAATATTTTCATATCCAATCAATTCTGTATTTTTCAACGAGGAGTAATGAGCAGTTAATTGAACAAGTTAAATGAAAACCATTTCAATGAAAATATGTTGTGAAAAATATTTTTCATTGCACATTTGTCTGGAGGGAATCTTTAAATGTATGCCCAAATGTTCCTTTAACATTAATAATAATGTTGTAATAATGTAAACATTATAGCTGAGGTTGTCACCATCATTAAATCAAAACAGAAATGACTGAAAATGACCAAATGAAAAGCACAGACTTAAGAGATGCACTAAACCATACAGTTAAAATGGCTTTTAGAGAGGAGCAGAAGAATAAAAACTAAGTCATCACTTTTAGTTGAATCAGTTTCTTTCCAGAGTCATTTAACCAGCTAAATGAAACTTTGCTGGCCTTGGCTGCCTACAAGGGTCCATACAGAGGTCAAAAGCTTTAATCTGTGCAAGGCTCCCATATGGATTACAACCAGTCTCTACGGGAAGTGTTACAATTACTTTGAGTTTTATTACTAACCTCAGCCACATTGTGGTGGCCTGCATCTGTGCAGTGTCTCCCCTGGCACACTTAAAATAACTGCATCAATTTTAGTGGGGGAAATGCTACCATCCAACAAAGCAGATGTAACCAATCCCATCCCATTAAAACAAAACAAGTATGGGAGGGTCCCTTAAGCTTAAGGGCCTCAAGGATAATGAGTTCGAATACAGAAATAAATGGCATCCAAAAAATACCAAGTATCACCCAACTTTTGACAAATTTACTGGGTTTGCTGGATGTAGCCACTTCCATCACGTTAGTCAATGCAAACACTTTCCAGACAAGTATTTAGATGAGTTGGTCATTTTAATCCATGTATGTGATCCAGAACTGTTTGTAGGCTGTAAGAAGATGTTTTAAACATTTTAATTAATTAATACAACTGTTTGAAGGAGGCATTGTGCCTCTCCAAAGCATTTACCCCTAACCCTATGCAGTTTTACTGTACTCATTTGCACTGCCCAAATATTATTTGTGGATTACTGAGTTTCAAACTAAACTGTGAACCACTACACATGGAAATCCCGATGACCAGACATTTAATATCTCCACAAGCTTAGATTCAGCTTCAAAAGGCACACCATCTGACTTTGGCTGCATAGTTGTGGTGTTGTATATCAGCATCTTGCTATTTCTACTTAAGAATCGTCTCGTACCAGTTGGACAAATTATTTTATCCACGTGACCAGCATGGCCTTATGAATGGCAATGTCGGTCTATCAGTCGGTCCTTCACTTTGGTCCACAATGAAACATCAACAACAATTAGATTCCCATGAAATTTTGTATAGACATTAATTTCTCCCTTAAGGATAAACTGTAATAATTTTGGTGATCCCTTGACTTTTCACATAGTACTGTCATCAAGTTACAATTTCAATTTGTCCAATATTTTGGTTTATGTTGTCTGATGGCATTTTTACACACTGAACTAATATGGTGACAATGGTTCACTTTTAAACAACACTTGCAGAAATCACATCATATCATTTAAAATAATGATTTTGTGGCAGATTGTATGGATAGTTCCAAGATGAATATTTGCTTTGCATGTCTCAGAGGTCTGACGGTAGAGGGATTACGTCCTTGTGGAATTGAGTTCACCCTTCAATGCACAAAAGGTCCCCATGTTTATTAAATCAAAGTGCAATTCTCCACTGTAGATTATGTGTGAGGATTATATATTTGAACATGGAAAATCAATGTTCAGTGTTTGGCTGGAAGCACCTGCCAGACCAGAGACAGGGAGGAAAGAGGGAGTTTAAAACGAACCTGTGTCTTCATTCTATTTGTTCAGCTCCTTGCATAATTTGTCCATTATCTCGGGAGCAGCTCAGGTCTGTGACATGCTGCCAGGGGTCATTGCTGGCTGCCACTGGAGTGCGCAGAAGTGACAGAAGCACACGCAGGGCACATAAACAGGCCTACACAGTTCACAAGTAGTTCATATGGGCTAAAGGTCAGTGACCCCTGCTATTCAACAAACATGTCTGGTGTCTACACACTGTGCAACAGGGAAGTGAAATACTAATAAATCAGACAATGTTTTCTAGTGGTGGTGCCTCACTGTCCCCTGTCTTCAAGTAGGAGAATTATTTGGTTTTGCTCTCATTAAAATCACTAATGTACAAATCAATACAAGAATGATCTGTGTAATTGGAATTTATTTCCGATAAATTAATCACAGGAAAAGTCTTCAATGTTTCTGCACATTTGATTTGATAATAAAACACACCACTTGTCACACTGTGATCAAGAAATCAAGTCTCCGTGTAATTCTAACTTACTAAGTTAAATTTATCATAACTTTAGAGCTGTTAAATGTAGATGTAGTTATCGCCTGGACCTAAACTGTGAGGATCCACCCATTCTTTCATTATACAATGTCCCTGTTACACCACGTGGGTTTTGTCTGTGTTTCCTGTTTTATTTTGAAATCCATCTCTCCAGTTCCTGCCCTTGTGTGTCACTGATTAGCCAGTGCTCACCTGCCCCTAATTCCCTCCTTAGTCCCTTTCCTACATTTACACCGGTTCCTTTCCTTTGTTGATTCATTTTGTTTGTCACTGTTCGTATTATTGCTTGTACTGTGTTTAGTTTCTGTGTTCCTGTTTTGCCCCTGAACTTGGACTTACCAGTTGCCTGTCTTCCTGTCTACCTGCATTACCCCCATATAAGCTCGTTTTTCTACAAACAAATCGTTGAACAGCTCCAGTCTGCCTGTGCTGTCTGCATTTCAGTCCTTTTCTTCCGTGCGTACCGTAACACCAACAAACTCGCTGTCATGCAGGTAGCGTCCAGTGAAAAACTACTGCGCAAATGTTGCACCATTAACAATGAGACATTCCAGAGTCACTTAAACAACAGCTAGCAGTTAGTCTACACGGTATGCCAATACTGAATACCAACATATTAAGCATGCATACCTAAAAATAAATATGATAACCACAAGTGGTTTCCATGGAAAACCCAATGTGGCTGTTGCTCTTGACAATTTAAAGTACACATATATACTGTATATCTGTGTGTTACATAACTGATATTCTATAATACAATATAAATTATGTTTGTACAATTAATCCCTCTACTGTATTACCTGTCATGCTGTGCCAGCACCTCTCCAAAGGAATAGGGTTTTTTTTTTGACAGTTTTAAGAAAACCACCCTACATTTTCTTCTAGCTATACTAGTATCTGGAGATTAAATAAAGCCAAAATTGAGACATTTAGCTTGTGATGCTCCATGATGTTAGGTAGCATTTAATCTAGAAAACAAGTTATGGAGATCTCTGCATGAGGACAGCATAACTCTTTTGGCAGCAGATTGTCTGCAAATTCCGACAAAATGTTTGTTTATCTCCAAGAGTAAGCATTCCATCTGAGTGAATAGCTCTCATACTTGTGATGGTTCCTGGCCAATGACAGGTAGACAATTTCTCAGCATGATATGATTAATCACGCGAGTTCACTGATGGGCTTCATGGTGAGTCTGTTTTTTATTTTGAAGAAATACAATATGTGCATTCTCTAATAATCAAACTTTTATTGACATGAGTATGTTTGTGTGTATGATTTCACTATGGTACAAACTATATACTGAACACATGCAACTTAATGTATAGTGATTTAATAAGATGGCCACCTCTATTTATATGTAGTAATTCTAATTAGGATGTAGGGAACACACTTTTAAATCTATTGAAACTGTAATATTGAGTGCACAGGGGTCAGGCCAAAATGATAATTGGATGATAAAAGTGATTCCCACTTCTGTTTTATTTGCTTCAGGCCTAGCTTGTCCTATTTCTATTTCTTTTTCTAACCATCCAATTTCCTTCCATCTGTAGTAGAAGCTGGCCACCATCAGAGTGTGGAGGAGGTTATTCAGCAATGGTGCACCCACTCAGACGTGAGGGAATAAGCGGGGCGGAACACAGAGCTATTTTGGTTGAGCTCCTCAGTATCTAGGTCTAAGTGATTTAAACGGTGTCTTATGCCCATATTATTCTCAATGAAGGTGTGTTTATATTGTTTGAAATTCTCTCTATTCTCTCAGTCTTCCCCCAAACAGAATCAAAACTATTTTCACTGATAGTAAGAATGGTTTCTTTTTGATTTGTCCTGTTATTTTGTCTTTTAATTTCTTTCATAATCCCCAATTTAACATTTATAAGCAGCTCATAAACACATTAAATATTTGTAACACTTTTTAATATAGGTGCAAACGGACATTTTAAATCTATTTGTAAGCATTTATAATGTATCCATAACTATATCAACAGAAAATGAATGAAACACGGTGTAATATGACAGTTGATGATGACACACATGAGCAAATCCTCATGTACACATCTAGTGTTCAAAACTCAAGACATGTTGAGCTTGGTAATAATAGAATTTTGACAAAATCTTAACTCAAGGTCCACTTACTAGCTTTCAGCTGCTTCCTTCATCAGCGGTATTGTTTGATTGTCAAGAAGAGGAGATGTAGTTAGAAATTATCTAATACATTTATTTATATACAATGTGTAATTTCATGAGTGCAGTTATTTTATACTGTGTAATCATCCATCCATCCATCCATCCATCCACCCATCCATCCATTTTCCTCTGCTGATCCGGGGCCGGGTCGTGGTGGCAACAGGCTAAGCAGGGTTATCCAACTGTGTAATCAGTCATTCATTAATCAGTTATCAATGTCTCACAAGTGAAGCTATAGTTGACAAACACTTAAAAATATGCTTTAATCCTACCTATTGCACTAGTATAACACTGAAATTATTTGCTCTACAGTCTGCCTTCTGTTGGTTTCAGCAGGTACCAATACGTAGTGCAAATGCCACATTGACTCTCATGGGCCTCCACATCTAACCCAAATCCTTCTTTGAACTTGAAAAATGGCTCGCTGTGCAAACCACAAGGGACTGAGAAGAGGAATGCCTGGTCTGCCCACCGCTGCCGTATTAGGTTACTTATTGACTGCAACATCTCTCTTCATTCCGCCTTACTTCATTTTCCTTGTCTCACTACCTTAGCCCTTCCTCCTCCACCCCTTTCATTTCAACCACCTTACAGCCCCCGAGGCCAGAGCACCATGCAGGCTGCCCAGTTTCAGCTCTATGTCCTTTGCTTTCCACAGTCAACACAGTGAAGAGGTGTGTTATGGAGGCCCAGTTAAGGCAGGGAGCACTGGAGCAAAGCCTAGCGGGGCTAGGCTGAATGGATGAGCGGTCAGGCAGCCAGTTCTGTGATGAGATACCCAGGCTTTAAGCAGGCTCAGATGCGGGAGATATCGGTTCCTGTCAACCCAGCAGCAAAAGAGGCTCCTATGTCCGAACTACCCTGAGGATGGGTGTGAAAGTAGGAGGGGCAAAGCGTGGCAAAGCAGAAAGGGCAAAGCAGAATTTAAATGCACATACACACACAGGCATATATACACATTCCTCATTGGCCACTTCACTAAGTTTTAATTAGAAGAGTATCGGAGAACATATGACTGAAGCATTTCATTGTCAATGCAATATTCTGGATCCTCCAGTGTCTTTGTTCGTTTTCTCTCTGTCCATATTACATTGCTGTCTCTGGGTTGTTTGTTCCAAGATGTACCACTGGGAACACAGGAGGTGACAGGAGACTCCTGGGGAAGAAAGAGAAATTAGGAGGGTAGGATAGGAGAGGAGGATGTAGAAGGATTAAGGAGACAAACAGGGTTCCCAAGAGAGTATGAACAGATGAGACTATGGTGTCTGATAGCGGGACGTGGAGTGACAACACAGAGAAGCATTAGCAGAAAGAGAGAAATGGGGAAGAGGACAGGAGTTGAAAATAAGGAGAGAAATTGACAGAAAGGACCAAAGAGCCTGCAATTTCTGTCCCTTTCTCTGAAGGTAAAACTCTCAGATGGTCTTGTCATTGCACATGTGGTGAATGTAATATATGAATTCATTATGCTCTGCTGCTTTCAGCTTCATAATGACTGTACGTCTGCTCCAAATATTTAGCTGATATAAAGTATAATCCATCATAATAAAATATCTTTCTTAGGAGAAACAATCTTTATCTTTTCTTTCTTAGATTTTCTTTTTCTGTTGAAGGTGGCAATAGTGTGGGTCGGTTTGTAGGAACATTTGATTTCTAAAGAACCAATACTGCTGTAGTGTATTTTGACTTGGCCAAATGAAAGGTCAACTCAACACCTGATACCTTGTATTCACAGCCCACCTGAAAATGTATAGTGATTCAATTTTGACTGCAGTCATTGTTTGACTCACATCCACAGTAGTAGTTTGGTCATAGGAATAGTTAGAACATATGCAGCATAGTAAGAAAAGAGACACACACACACACAAAAGTGCACAAAGAGTACACATATATTCAGCAAGACTATAGAAAAAAGAAGCACACAAGTACTAGACATACTGAGAAAGCGACTACACCGCGGTTGAAGACAGGCGGGAGAGAAAAGTAGAACTGGCAGAGTTGAGAAGAGCGAGAGCAGGAAAACATCAGTGGAGAACTCATCACAATGCAGCGCAGCAGAGCAGCTCCCGGCCAGCACCACAGGAATCCCATCTTCAGGGCTCAGAGCAGGTAATAGGAATGCTCCAGCCATTAATGCTGGGAGAAGAAGAAGAACAGGAAAAACCCTGTGTTCTCTGTCTAAGCCTTAGCCTTTCTATTGCCCACCTCCCATCCAGCAGAAATCTACACTGGCACACCTAAAAGAAATGGATTAAAAGCGGTTTAGAACTTGTATGGTAGCCAACGTACATACAGTGCTCTGTGAGAAAAAGAGCGACCGAGCAGAAGAAAATGAGACTGTGAAAATGAGACGGCATTGTTTTATTTTCTTTCAATTGCAAGGCCAGATATGGGAGCTCTGTTTACGCAGAGGGTTCTGCATAACCATTTGTTTTTAATGCACATTTTTAAAAGCTGGGGCTACCGATAGAGAAGCATATTTTACATTAACTCTGATTATTATCCAAATGCATTAAGGTTGACATCATTATGGAGTTTTAAGAAAGCAACACAGAATCTCATTATATTCTTCTCTTCAAAAGGCATTACCACCAAACAATATCATAAAGCTAATTTCCAGAGCATTTAGGCTTCAGATATGCCTTGGCAACAGAATCTCTTCAGTGCTCTGTAACATGGGAAAATAAGCAATTTGCAAGCTCCGTCTTTTTCAGAGACACACTCATAGGTGGGCTGTAGCAGGTGTGTGTGCATTTCTATGATGAAAAATATATTTAACAGGTTTGTAAGTTATCTTAATCTACTGCCAATGTGTAATGCAAGTGGTGAGATAAGGAAAGCTGATTTAAAATGTTCTCTGTAGCAAAAAACAGTCACAGGAGGAACCATTTGGTTTGCCCTCAAAAGGAGGCCAGCTGCTTCCAACAGTGAGTGCAGTACCACAAAAGACTAGTGTAAATGATTGAATCCATCATACAAAAGATACTAGGCCAATGCCGCTCAGACAACACTACTTTGTTTCTTTCTTCTTTTTTTAAAATTCAAATGAAATCTTTCATACCATTTTGTTCCTTTTTTTTATGTTATGCAGCATGGCATAGGCTCACGAAACCAATTCAAAACATACAGTTTGAAAAGAATAAAGAAAAAGCAATGCAATATTATATCACCCAAAAAGCAACCCAGTATTTCTTTGCGGATTCAAGTCAGTCGTACTAAGATGCCAAACTGAACTGTTCATTTATTAAGCCCTCGAGTAATTTATATCCTCAAACTATTTGTGTTTAACAATTGTCAAGTGTCAAAATTGTTTTTCATTGTTTTTGTAATATTTCTCCACTAATTATTTGAACCACTGAGAGATGTAGTGTGTTTTTCTTCTACAGTATGCAGGTAATATCAAGTAATGTTGTGTTTTCCTTTTTGGCCTCATTTCGCATCACTGATCCTATAATTATAAACGCACGTGGAAGGATGAAGAGGTTTCTTTTTGCTACCTTCACAGTGACATGATGGTGCAGCGCTGGTGTGTCAGGCACAGTGCAGTTCAGATCTCTCTGTGAAATTGGAAGTTACAGATGATAATACCTCAAGAAGATGAGCCTAACGCAGCTGATTAGGTCATGCAAAGTTATCAGTCAGATCATTTAGAAGCAGAAATGTGGCATGAGTATCAAAGGACATGGATTTGACACCAAAACAGAGCACGCAGCCATGCTGCAATGACTCTGTATCTTGCTGACTAATTTGTGTTTAGTAAGTGCCATCCATTGAGCAGTCACAGCAGCCTATGTGTAACACATAACCAATATGGTCTCAAACCTAAAATACATTGGGAGACGTTGTAAATATAAGTACAATCTGAAAGTAAAATGTGGCTATATCTATAGATATTGTTTGTCTGGGTTCATTATTGTTAATACTATGCTCAGAAAGGTTTACAAGCAATGTTACTGTGATTTGTAGCTCAATGTGTTATAAAGAGTTATAATCTACTTTCATGTCCAGGAAATAAGTCGGTCGTCATTAAGAAGCCTCTTCCTCCATCGCTATCAGTGCTGCTTGTCTCTCTTCTTGCTAACATAATCGGCAGCATAATCAGCTCAATCTGTTACATGGTCTCTTGCTGTCCAGTAGAGTTAAAGCCAGACTTGCCAGCTTTTCTAGACGGCACTCGCCATGGCATTGTATACAGATCAATTGGTATTCACTCAGCATCTCTCATTGCCTTCCTGTATTTGTCATACCCTGGCGTGGATTCAGGTTCTCCCATGCCTCTGCTCATTTGGTCTTCATCTGAGTCCAAGATCGTAATCAGATTCTTAATACCTGTTTCATTTTCAAAAATGAGCTCAATGAACAGGTTAATATTTCCTTCTTCCGCCAAAACATTTCTGTTCTCTTGTTTTTGTTAACTTCAGCTAAATGTGTGCAACCCTGATCCTGACACCATCTGTTTGTCTCCTCCGTCTGCTTTGCCTCCTCCACTCACAGCAACCAATATTCAACAACCATGTCCCTGCCAGTAAAGGACAATCATGGCATGACTAAACAAGATTTCACAGAGACAATAGTTATTTGGCCACAACACCAGCTAAACATCAACAGCCACCAGCAGATTCTCCTCTCAGGCAAACACTGCATTCTGCAGCACTGTCCATAACAAAGTTTGGGGTCATGGATAGATATTCATCTGGAGCGTCCCAAAGATTAGGAAGTCAAGTGCTTTGCTATGTCTTATGGTAATGAAGGGTTGTTTTTAATAAGCTGCCTGTTCTCTCTCTCTCTCCCCCCCCCCTCTCTCTCTCTCTCTCACAGGAATGGGAGACTAAAATCTCAGCCTAAGTAGGAGGGTCACTCGGGTCAAATCCAGATGAAATTGCTCACATTTAATTCTGAAATCTTCAGTATTGAAACATGAAAGAGAAAAAATTATTTAAATATTAAGAACTCTTTTGTAAGGTATTAAAGTGCCAAGATAATGGCTATATTATGAAACACACTGTTAAATGCAAACTTGCGTTTTGTTTAAAAATTTGCTTTTAACAGTACTACCAAAGGGATGCTTGAGCAGAAGACTATGAAAACATGAAAGTAGCAGAGGTGACGTTACCTTAGACTGTAGGTTAAACGTTGCTTGAATAAAACCACTATCAGATTTGATCAGGCATGAATCTCCACCTGAGAAATAAGAGCTTTTCAAACACTACTTCAATCATCAGTTGTGACTTATCAAATATGGCTTTGAGACTATTAAAACATTATTTGCATGTTTTAATAGACCAAAGTGCACTAAATTGAAGATTATTCTTAAAATGTTCGTGTGATGTCTTGATGAGGAGTTCCATTTCACACAGGCTTAGCCCTCTAACTGGTTGCCGTTGCAAAAATTCCTAGGTAGTTTGAAGTGAACATAGGCTCACTAAAGGGACTGTTTGAAACTCCAAGAGCTGCTCCAAAGCTCTTATACCACTCACATTTTGAGTGTTGTGCTTAGCATAGAGAAGGGAAGTCACATCTGCCCCAGAGTTTCTCTCCACACCCTTCAGAAGGCCATCCCCTCCATTTTCAAAATTAAACAAGTATGCAAGAGAGACCCCAGATCGATGAACACTCATCAGCCTCGCCATCTGGCCCCAGTTTGTTTTCTTAGCAAATGAAGCTTATTATTGAGCAGGGTGGCTAATGGCACTGAAATCTGCTGGGTTGCTCCTGCTTGACTTGGCCATCTGAATTTTGCAGAGGCATTTGTATAATAACAGGTATTCAAATAGCCCATTCAGTACACAAGTGCACTAACATAATAACTGATAATGCATGCATGTGTTTTCAATCAGCTTTTAATGGCTCTGACATCACTGATTGGAGTGGAGCAGGACAGTGACTTCCATGCATGCTAGTCAAACCAGGACTAGCCAGGACCTGGAAACTTACATCTTCTTCAAAATACAGAACAGTAAAATGCATAAATCGATCCATCAGTGTGTCGTGTAGAAAGAAACCCTAAGTTACCTGGATTACATTCCTCAGTGTATCAGATGGAACGTTCATAGTGTTCGTATCAGACGTAATTTTAACTGATATTGTAAAGGGATCGCCAGGTTCAGATAAATAAGTCCATGGTCAATGTCAGTGGGCCTTATTTGTTGTTGAGGTCAGAGATAATGACATCTACTAGTATCAGAAAGGACACTTACATTGAACACATTTCTACATAGATTCAGTATTTTAGTGTGTTAACTACATGATAAATATTGTGAAAATAAAAATAACACGGTAAGAAGTTAAAGGCCCCTCCCTACTGACTAATATGGGTTCTTTTGCATATTGTACACACAACTCAAACCACACTGAAACTAGCCCAATTTTGTTTCATCAGATTGTTAGCCATCGTACTTGTTAGAGTGACAAAATACTATAAAAATCCTAAAGACTCAAATATATGGCTTTTCTGGAGGCAAAAGCAGGATTCTACCTACTTTGTGTATTTCCAGGCTTTTCATCCAATGTATTCTGGGACATGCTCTGGTCTCTGTAACCCTGAATAGAACCCTAAAAGAAAAACAATGAATAAATCATAAAAATAAGGTTTCCAAACAATACCAATAGTGTTATATGCTAAACATCACCTACACTGCAAAATGGAGAAGAAAGAAAATCTTTAGAATGCAGATACTTAGCACCTTTTCAGATTACTGATATTTGTGAAGAGACATATTCAGCACATCTTCATTTGTGCTCCGATTCATTCATACAGTTTGTGTCTTTGTCCTTCCTTCTGGTGTAGTGGAAAATTAGGCCATGGACTTTTCTCCTCTTCGTGGCTTTGTTAGAAAAATGCCTTCATATACCAAGATTTAATTGGCAACATGCCCTTGAGACATTAGTGGGATGCAGCAATAAAATCTTAGATGAGTTAACTTATTCCATATTTTAGACTTTGATCATAAAGTTTGCAACCTGCCCCATGCTGTTGCAAAATAACACAAACTGCAGTGCACCTGTGCAATACAAACTGATTTTACCATGTGACTTGTATGAAGGCCTGCTGTGTGTCATTCCCAGGACAGGATGATCTCCAAAGGCCCACCCACCAATTTTTCCAGCTGATGATTTAAAGGTTAGAGGGTGATTTTAGGCCCTCATTTGACCCAGGCCCGGGACCCGGTGTTGCCCCCCCCCCCGTCTGCGGCCCTGCTGATATAACTCAGTGTACTACATAGCTTCCATATTTGTTCTTTGCCAGTCAACAGATCACAGTGGACACTGCTCATAAAATTTATCCTCCCTACAGTTTTTATTTTGCTTCTGAAAGGTCCAGTTATCCGGTACTGCAGTTGGACTATACACTGGTGTGCTACCAACACTCTGACGTCCAGCCTACCCATCCCCCCATGATCTGACCCCCCCCAAATACAGGCACCCAAAGCAACCAGTACAATTCACGAGTACAGAGACGAGGATATCATCCCACTTCTAGTTGTGTTTGATGAAACCCATGATCAGGCCAGGAGGTGAAACCATTTCACCTTAAGTACTTTGCCCCAGTGTTATCCCTGCACCCCTTCTTCAGACAGGGCACTTCTAGAAATTCTGGTGGTCACAGCGGTATGGCAGCTCTTGGCTCCACTGAGTCATTCAGCCCACCCCTTTAGAAGCTCTGCCTTCAGGACTGCACATACCCATGTATCCATCTCTGTTTATTCTTCCAAAGAGACTATTATTGGGTGCAATTAATTGTATACAGAGGCCGGCATTATGGCTATATTAAAAACTCCTGTGACTCAAATGAGTCATGTTTCTGTTGGCTGCAAATATTGAGCTCCCAGCAGATCAGTCTCACTAGGTCAGTTATATACTATAATGTTGGCTAACAATACTGGCAGCGATTAAAACAGTTACAGGCTCTCTTTGTTGCATTAACTTGGCAGAATGATGTGACTCCCCAGTGGTGGAAAGGGTTCTTTCTACCAAGATGCAGAAACTGAAGCTCAAGTAAATGGTTTCAGTAGTTCCCGTATGAGACAGGAAGATTTTTTTTCTGGTTTCCAAAAAAATACATTAGGCCCATTCTGCACCTATACCTGCTGAACATGTGTAGTAGGCCTTTTTCAATGCCCGCACTAAAAGAGCCACTGGACCTAGTGCACTCAGGTGACTGGCTTACCACTTTAGACTTGAAAGACATTTTCAGTACTTTGATGTTTCAGTGGGTCCCAAGATGCAAATTTCAGTGTGCTGCCCGTCAAACTTCAAACTCACTAAATAACAATGTTACTACAGCTCTTCAACGCTTTATATCATTCTCAATTAATACACATTTTGTAATCAGCTTCTTGCTCTAAGTGATGTGATCTTACATCAACACATCAAGTGCTCTGCCAAAGTCACAATAGGAAGGTTTTGATTTTGGTCTGGGCTCTTCTCACTGGTTTGAGAAAGGTGAGTTCTGAGCACCAATCAGGGTTTAGCATTTTTTAAATTAAAATTTGATGACAGATGGTGGGTCTTTTGTTTGGCAGGTCACTGTCAATTAAATTGGATCAAACTCCACCAACACAATCCTGAGGAAGCAGATTAGCTGAGTTTGTTTTAACTCTGAATAACTAATTTTTTTTCAAACTTTAAGTTGATCATTGCATTTTTAGTCATGACAATTTGTGATTATGGAGAAAAACCTTTTGAAAATAACATTTTCAATTTCCGGGCCAGGCATTTATTCGTAGTGTTGCTTACACACCCATTAGGTCAACATATAAAAGTGAAGCAATGCAGAACAATATGCACACGAGTTTTATGGCCAGTTAGCTTTGTTCTGTGATTAAACTGACCAGCAGTAATTTTATATCGCAGGTGTTACTGCTGACATACTTTTTGATTTATGACAAATACACATTGATTGAACAATGGTGATATCCAAAGTCTGTTCTTCACTTTCTTGTTCCAAGAGGTTCTCAGGCCACATCTGTCAATTCCCAACGGCAAAACTTTCCCTTAGACCAACGGAAATAAATTCCATTTCCAACCCCCTCCTTTAAAAAAGGGCCATTTAACAACCCTTAAGAAAATAATTACTTCAACGGTAGAAATTGCCCATCCCCCTATAAGTCTATTGACACCACCCCCTGGCCCGCAGCCAAAAGTGTGTGCATGCATTTGAGAGCACACTTATGGTCAACAATAGAAATCAGTCCAGCAATCCAGCCCCTCCCATTCAGAGTGGTTTCCTTTATCAGCTTCCTCAATACCCAAACTGCATTTATTACTCTTTAACCCAGCTGCCTGCCTGTTGAAACCGCCCATACATTTTCCACTGAGGAATTCAAATTTAACAGCCTTGACCACCATCGAGCACAAGAAAAAGAGGGCAGGATGTACATACAATGAAAATTTGATTTTCAAATACAAACAGGCAGCCTTGGTCAAATTCAAATTCTTTGTAAGAGAGATTTTGAGTGCCAAGTCATTGACTGCTTTAAAGTAATATTATGTGACATGAAAATGTATGTTTTTACTGAGCAATTTATTTTCCCTCCATATTTGTTCTTTATGTATCACCGCTTTGGAATTACAAGGTTCCATCTGAGGGATTTTGAGATATTGAGCTTCAAAGATTTGGCATCCCCAATAGTTGAGAGATAGAGATAGAACCTTTTTGTTTCCTAAATGAAAAGTCCAAAAATGCATATAACATAAAAAACCCTCGCATAATGTTAATAAGTTATCACAGAATATGTGAATAATTCAATTTTGACAAAAATGTCTGATAAAACCTTTATTACTCCAAGGTGACAGTATGTTACTTATCAGAATAACATCCCTCAAATGTACCCACACACGGGCACAATTTCCAGTTACATCCTTTTAACTAAGCAGGTAAGTGTTAAAAGTGTTAATTACTTAAACACACAGAAAAACATAAAGGTAACAAATACACTTTTTTCCAGTAAAAGAAGTATTAAAGGACTAACAGCCTCTGACACAGTTATTTTCCATAACTCTTCTTTTTACTTTGAATCCTTTTTTGAGTTTTACCTGTTGCTGGAGAATATACCTTTTAAAAAAATCTTACTCAAATACTATGAGGTACCCTTTGTTTTCCCAGTTTACCATCACCTCCCTTGTAATGCCATTTAAACCTGTATTATTTTCCAGGCAGTTAGTGATGAAACGGGTCATGTGTCATTCAGGGGAATAAAAAGAAATGAAAAACACTTGAATTGATACAGAGACATTTGATTGGTTAAAACAGCAAAACATGACAAAATGTCGTGATGTGATTGGTGGAAAGGCAAGAATCACTTTCCTGTTCTTGTTTGAATGGTGCAACCGCCAGACGCCAGGGTCACTGGGGCCCCTCTCACAGCAGAGGATTGCCAAGGAAACGCTGTCCGTTAAAATACCGTGAGGCCTTGTAACTCAAGATCAATAGCTCTGAGACAGGATGGGATGTCGTTTTCTGCTCAGCTGATGCACACTGTGTGAGTGAACAATAGCGACAATGCCAAGCGCACGTGCCCCATTGTCGCAGTGAAACTGAGACATAAGGCCTTTCCCCTGGGGCTTCCTTCCACCTCCCATCTGTCTTTGTTGTCTTTGATTGGTAGGCAGCATGTGGCTCCAACGGTGTCTGAAACAATGTCAAGACCATTGACAATGTTAAAAAACACAGTCACCACAGTGTATTCACACATCTAACTATGTGGCTGTTACTACTGACTAGGGCCATAAAAAAACAAAATAGGTCCTGCTGAGATACTGTGATGCTACAGAGGTAATTTGTCAAGTTATTATTTTTTAGGTAATTAAAAAAATGTATAACTGGTAACAGTGAGAGTGTGACTACACTCTCAAATTCGGCTTGAACCTTCTCTCCTAGCATATTTAAAACTGCAATGAGTGAGGGAGCAACAGCTGTAGGAGGCGTGGCCTTGTGGCTAAGTAGTGTGTGATTAGACTCTAGTTGTTTTATATAAATTTCATGACTGGTTGGCCCTATGTCAGCACTGTCCTTGCAAGGTTCAGGGCTGATTTAAAACTGTACATCTGAGTATATATCAGTATTAAGACTAGAATGTCCACACTAGAGTCTGTTCGTGATTTTGTTAAATGTAGATGTGTGGGAAATATTCCAATAAATGCTCTAAAACATGCTGGTAGCACCCAGACCTTAGCCTGAGCTAACTTGCTCAAAGGGTCATATACTCATTCTCTTACTAGGAATCCTATCTCTCCATCTGAATTGTTTTGCTCTGATTTGGCAAAGGTTGAAGATGTCTGCAGTAGATGTCTGCTGTCACCCCATTACAATGAACCAAAATGGGAAAAATAAAAACTTTGAGAAAGTAAGTTGCAATTCAGAGATCTTGACCCAAGTTGGCTGTTTTTATTTCTGTTATTGCAGAGACCTTGATTGTTTTTCTTTAAGCCTGTGAATACTGTGTGTGTATATATATAAATAAATAAAGGTGGAAAGTCAAATGACAACAGTAACTCTGGGTCCAGCAATAGATTACTGTAAGTCATGACTGACATTTTTCATGTACTGTATAATATTTTTATTTTGGTTAGTGTAAATAAAGGGTATATAAGGCCTTGTCTAGGACATTTCCTGTCCTCCACCTATCTGTAAAACATCCTATTTTTCAGTGCAATAGAAACAGACTCCAAAACACAACACCTTTTAGGTAGTGCTAATATTCTACCTACTATACTCTAAAATATGGCCTGATTGGAGACCACACAGGATGGACCACATCAAGTGGATAAATTGGTCCTAACACTCCTGAGATCTCCCAACATATTACTACAATATGTGCCAGAATGTATGTACTATACATAGGTCTGTGTGTACCTAAAAGATGTTTTAAAATAGCTTGTGAATGTTGTCACTGCCTGAACACTTA
Source organism: Gadopsis bispinosus (assembly GCA_036024995.1). Taxonomy (NCBI): domain Eukaryota; kingdom Metazoa; phylum Chordata; class Actinopteri; order Centrarchiformes; family Percichthyidae; genus Gadopsis; species Gadopsis bispinosus. The sequence goes on from JAVQJV010032769.1 coordinate 28,173, forward strand.
TGTTACTCACATGTATGCTATTTTATGCTAGATTATGTATGTTTTGTTCTTTCATGTGGTTAATTATGTTTATTTTAGTATCCTTTCATTTATATCAGCCAAAGTCTCAATTGCCAAAATTCCCCAGAAGTACCAATCACGTGTCAATCATGTCTTCGCGATTCATATTTTTTTCCAAGCTAATATTACCTTTCTCATCCCAAAATGCAGAAGCAATAATGAGCAGAAGCATCAATCCTACTTTCTGACACTTTACGCTTCAAGAAAAATTTTCATGTCAGGCAATAACCACTACTGAGCCTCAGCGGCACAAGCTCTAGGCTTGCGCCTACACCAAAGCCTAATGGGATAGATCAGCTCTTGCATAACTGGGGGCAATCATTCACTCCATCTCCTCTATGACAGGACTCAGTTATGGCTTCTGGGCAATATCATTTCTGTTATCTTAAGATATCAAATTTCTGTCTTTATTGGCAAAGACCTTAGCAAATGGAGGATAGTTTGCTCACCTTGGGAAGACAGAGGATGAAAAATGAAGGCATATTTATCCACTTCGCAAGCCCCTTTTAGGATGGAGTTCTCAGGACTTTGGTGACATTTTAGGGCATCAGAATATTGCACAAACTTTGATGTCATGGAGCTTCTGATAAAGCATAACCTGCACTCTCTACCTGGTGCAGAACCTTTGTTGAGACCTTTAAGATCATGTTGCCTCAGGGCTGTTTCACAATGCTTCATGCTCTCCTGCTTTTGAGTGTACACTTCCAATACTAATTTGCAATATATTATATTACCTCTCTATCACAGTATAAATATATTTATAAAACAAGTTTATAAGTTTGTCACTGTCAGCACTATATTCCACCATGAATAAAACAATTCTGCAATTTCATTTTTAGCCTTTCTAAATCAGATAGCCACTGTCAGTGAGCATCTCAACAGTACTGTTGTACAGTTTTCATTTGATCTGGCTCCCCGTGAGTGCTGCACACGTTTAAGAGAGAAAATGTCCAAAGCTGGGTTATTTCCTTAGGTACATTATGAATTTACTTGTGGGTTATATAGTAATAATAGTAATGTTCAGCACAATACAGAAATACCTACTTTAAGGACACTGCAGGTTACATGCTAACAGTGCTGGCTGCATGGACAGTGTTTTATTTCCTCAAAGTAAAGTGACAGCGCCACAGTATGAATTGGTACTAATTAGCATGTCACCTTTTGTAACACAGGTGCCTCTTATAAAGTGATAGAAGGAAATCATATCACTTTTCTTTAACTTTGTTTGAACACAGCTTGAACACGTTTGTGTGCACTTGACTGCTGACCTTTTTGCTTCTACCTCTACCTGAATTGTCCATGTGTTCTGCTCACTGTTTAATTTGCATTGATGGTCTCTAGTGGACATTTTAGGAAGTGCTTTTTTTTTTTAAGTTTCAATTTCCATCCTCTATTTTGTTTTCAGTTGAACAAAGATTAAAAAATATTGTTAGAATGAGTTTGTTTCACGGGGAAAATATATGATGACTGTATGCTACACATGCTGGTCATTTGATTCACTTTTCAGCTTAATAGCTAACTGAAAGGGTATTACTATGGAGGTTTTTGCTAAGCTAATAACTGTACAATTCATATGCTAGTACTTAACTGCCATGTTTCCTGAGAAGAGAGGGGGTTACAATTCATAGAAGTTCAAGAAGTACTTATTTCATGTTTACTACAATGAATTAATGAGCATTTCATATATGGAAATATATACATTATCATTTCTATTTTATATGCATACATCCATTGTGTGTATAGTATGTTGATACATGCTTTGTAGTGTATTTTTCAGTTTTACAGAAATGACAGAAAAGCCACACATTTTTCAAGACAACGGTTTTGGAGTTTTTGTTCACTGTCTGTCTAGCCTTGCTCAGACAGTTGCAAGGACAGAATAACATGTGTTTATTGGTTTTTTCATTTACCAACTCTTTCACTATTTATTTACTTTTACTGCCACAGATTCCATGACAGAGTCAACAAAAAAAAAGCATAAAAACCTTGGAAGAAAAGTAACCATGTGGAAACACCACTAGAATTAACACTGCGATGGAGCCTGACACATTGATCTGAGGAGTTTTGGTTCAACAAAAAATATTCCACTGAATTACTGCAGTGTATGAAATCCACTGTGCTAACTGTGAATGCACTCTCCACACTTCTGTTGGCAAGACAGGCTGATGTTTCAATGTGATGCTATGAGGACATAACAGAAGGACTGATAAAGTGTTGAAAAATGGAAAGAATACCCACCGATCTCATCAAAGTAAAATTGGCATCACTGTTCAGGAAAATCCTGTTAATTGGTAATACTCCGGGTTTTTAACAGAGCAGAGAAGAACTTTGAAAAGGGATGAGCCCACTACCAAAGTCAAACATACGCCTGTCTTCTCAATAGGAAAAAACCAATGGAAGCAATATAATATTGGGATTGTGGCCTCTGAAGGCTTTCCCATGCAAGGACATCAACATTGTTAGTGAGGCTGCTTGGTTGCATAAGCAAGAATAATAAGCTTGTACTTTTGCACTTGTATTTGTATTTCAAGCTCATCTTCCTGTCCAAAATTTGATCAAATGAGGGAGAATGAGTAACTGCTGGAATAATTCTTCATGTGAGCTGTGGACCTGGACGTGATCTACAGTCTCATGGGTCCCACTGCTGATAGTTCAATTAGGAGGGACTTAATTGAAAAAAAGGCTTAAAGAGTAATTAGATTAATTTATTTGACATACTGCACATTGGGAAAGTTGAAGAAATATAAGAAGAGTGTCAATTAGATCCCATCATGACATTTCTTTTAAGGGGCTAGTGAGTTGTACAGGAATATTCCCCAATGGACTCTAGACAGCGGTGGTGGTGGTGGTGGTGAAGGGCTGACGAGCAATGGCTGAAGATCTGGTTGGATGCGATGTGGTGTGGGACTTCTGATGAGCTCAGTGGAAGGATCCATCCAGGGCTCTGGATGTAATGAAAATAGTAGGGGAACGGGATGGAGTTGGGTTGCATGTTTTAAAGTTTGACAATACGAGATGATTGGCAGAGGGCGTGGCAGAATCTGATTGGTTTAATTAAAAGAGTGAGCGCCCTTGGTCATCCACGAGTTCAAATGTCAGCAGAAGGACTCAGCTGCCCTGCGAAACCTCATGCCTCGTAGAGCTTGCTCTCCACAGTGTGAGCCTCACCGAGACTCCGGTCCCTTTTGCAGCGACTTGTCTTCTCAAAGACGCCCTTTCAGCACTTTACGGCCCCAGCGCAGAGCGTCCCAGTCTTCAGAGGCAGCTGCGACACTGTCTAACAGTGGGATGAGAGGCTAGGACACCACACACACACACCACTGTCCCCCCTCAAAAGATATTCTCCACTGTTTGTCATTGTGCCTCCTTGCCAGTTGTCGATACAAGCACCATGGCATCGAACATAAGCTAGGGTGGAGTCGGGACGTGTTCACGTGTTTTGTACTATATGTTGCTGCAGACAAAGGAGGTATTGGAAATGTATCACAAGCTGCAGGATTTTCCACCATTGAATCAGGCTTTCACCGTCTGAAGGGACGTGCACGCACATCTGCCTTTGTAGAAGAGACAAAAGGAACGCCTGCTCTCTGAAATGACCCGTGACTTGCCAACATCTCCTGTCATGGGCTAGATTTTCTAAAGAGAGAAAACAGAGCAGAGGTGCAGAAGTGTCGTTTTCTCAAAGACCAAATATTATGGAATTCTTGCCCCCCAAAAAACTGTCTAACCCAGCTTTAATCTGTAAGGCAAATGGGGCAAGATTGACCCTTGCTTGACCCTTAAGTGCTTGCCACTAAACCTTGATATTTTGTCAGCCCTTTCACTCTTGCTTCTGCCATTGTGGGAACTTGTGAGTCACCTGGTAAAGAATCAGCAGTTTCAACCACCAGACTTCATCAACCTCACAGTGGGCCCAATCAGCTTTGGCTTGAAAGCACCACCCTGCTACCCTGACACCCCTGAGGTGTCATCTCTGCCCACAGGCCCTCAACGATGAGATGACTCATCCACAATCTGCTCCACAACAATTCAAACCAAACCAAATCTGCCCGTTATATTTAGCTTTCACTTGTGAAGAAACGAAAATGATGGCCTGGTGGTAAAGCTAGGATAGAGGTCAAAGGAAGAGGGTGTCTCCAAAATCATTAGAATTCATCTTCTGGGGATTATGGATATCCACAGCACATCATGACAATCTGGCCATTAGTTTTTGAGTTACATTGTCATGAACCAAAGTGTTGGTGAAAAGAAATAGTGAACTGATGGAGGAAAAAATCAGGGGGCAACAAAACTGTACTTTAAAAATACTTTTCAAAGCTGTTATTTCAACCTTGTGTTTGAGACTGCGGTCCTCATCAAAGAAAATGTTTACCCTAGGGGGTACCCAGTAAAGATCGTCTCAGTTATGTAAGTACCAACACAATTCAAGCACATTCAGGATAAGTAGCTATATGAATTTGCTCTATGTTGAATATTTTCAACACAGGTATTCCACTCAATGAGTTCAGGCTCAGTATTTTTCCCATGCCATTCTTCTGTAATAGCCTTTTGTTGTAATGTTAAGGAAGGAACCTGATATTGCTGTATCATAAAATTGAGATAAGAGTTAGAGATGGAGATTTACTCAAGGCACCCAAGAGGTAATAGACATATTAAGTGACTGTACAAATCATAATTAGGTCTATTTCATTATCACAAATGTAAATACAATATGTGAAAAATCTACATAGGCCTACTTGTGGTACAGGTCTATGTTACATCATGCCAGGGCATGAACAGAACACACTCCTCTGAGACTAATTTGCCCACCTACTATGGCTAATTACATGCTGACAAAAGCACAGCTGGTGAAAATGTGTAAAGGAAAAAAAATGGTCGACTGTATGAGCCAGGCAACTACTGTGTAGGTAAAAATGTCATAACATTTAAATTAGACCACGCCTTGAAACTGCGTAAGTGTGAAAGCTTGTTCATGTCCTTTGAGCGAGGAGCCTGATGATGATTCATTTTTACGTCTTTCGTTGAAAAAGTGTGTGACAGCCATGATCTCTGCCATGAAACAAGTCTCTATAAAGACTCAAGGATGAAGTTTCCTAAATCAGCATTACAAGCATGACCTCCGGGCCATAAAACATGATCCACCAGGACTCTGGGGTGATATTAAGGGAAAGCTAAGTGACCAACTACCCTAAAACTCCCACATTCCAGGATATGGGATAAACACTCTGAACTCTTGATGCAAGAACAAAGGAACTGACTTTTCCATACTGAATTCAATGTATATTAATTAATAGGCTACGTATGACCAACCCTCTGAAAGGTACTAAAGTTTAACATGTTGATTGTGATGCAGGTAAAATGGAAATTGAACCAACAGGAATGGTTTACACCTATCCACTAATCCAGATAAAGATGGGATGTCTGGTTTCGCTTAATAGCTAATAGTATTTACATAATAATTAAAGTGATCATAGCTTGTAATGGAATAAGAGATAAGAGAAGTCTGTCCAGAAGTGGCCTTCATGGAAGAGTTGCATCCAAAAAGGAACTGAGCTGCAGAAAAATGGCAGCAGGTGCTCTGGACTGATGAGTCAAAATGTGAAATATTTGGTTGCAGCAGAAGGCAGTTTGTTCACCGAAGGGCTGGAGAGCAGTGCAATAATGAGTGTCTGCAGACAACAGTGAAGCATGGTGGAGGTTCCTTGCAAGTTTGGGGCTGCATTTCTGCAAATGGAGTTGGAGATTTGGTCAGGATTAATGGTGTCCTCAATGCTGAGAA
>JAVQJV010032784.1:0-40493 GCA_036024995.1 Gadopsis bispinosus
GTTGCAGGAGCTCTGAGGGAGTTTTCCCAGGTTCTACCACATACTGAGGGCTGTATGGGTCTGTCTGAGCTTCACTTTCCCTGTAGTCTGTCTGGACCCCCACAGTGAAGTGGGTGGGCTGCTCAGAATTTCTTCCACCAGTGTATACAAAGTCTTCTCTGAGGAGACAAAAAGAGGATGTAGCACCCTCTACCAAAAAAAAGGCACAACAGAAATGGCTGGCAAATAAAGAAACTTGAGGAACCTGTTGATCTTACTTTGGTAAAGAAAAAATCACATCTGGGGGGACCTGCTGTGCAAAGGGAACCAGAGGGCTAAAGGAAACAGAATGGAACACCACATCAGAGACTATGCCAATATTTAATGTAGAATCTGAGGCAGCATGGCAGTTATCTTTTGTAAACTGTCATAGTATCAGGCCGAGGTAACTGCTGCAATATGAAGTTAGTATGATTGTATTCCACCATATTCACAGCGTAAGAGTGTACGCAGGATAATCAAACCGTTTAAAGAATTTCCAGCGATCAGCTCCGGTCACATGGCACTCCTCCCTTTTCAGCCATTGCTGAGCATTTGGAATAACCCTGTCAAAAAGATAACCACGAATCACTGCCAAAAACTGATATATACCCATTTTAATATATGCCAGTTATATTTTGTAATGAGTAACAGAGTTAACCTTGAATTAATACAACTCAGTAATTGCTGTTAAGTACAATGGGGTCTGTTTGTGTTACCCAGCCAGCTGCTTCAGCGCCTCTCTGCGCTGTTCCACGTGGCCTCGCCAGCGACGGTCAACGAAGGCAGGTACTGGGTCTGTAGGGTCCAGTTGAACAGTATACCGTGGGTAGTGGGACAGGCTACTGAACATAGACCCATACTCAGGCACTCTCCTCTGATAAAGGCAGAGAGAAATACTGTCATACAGAGCATAAACAGTATTGGCCATGGGTCATATTTTGGCCATAGCGCACTTCAGCGAACAACAAGAAAATGGATTGTCTGTGTGAGGGAAATATATTAAGTGATTATCTAAGAAATGTATTTACTTAAAAAAACTGGGTCAGCACTCTGGTGGAAATAAAAGGAAGTGACGTTGTAAAATGGGTTTATCTTATACTGCAAAAAAACTGAAGACATCACCTTGACATTTTTAATTAACAAAGCTCTGTGCATTCTTACAAAACCTATAGAAATAACAACACAGTTTATGTCTTGTGTTTAAGAATTACTGAGACAACCTGACTGGACCCAATGTCTTTGACTTAGCACTTTTTTAAGTTAATTAATTTTTTCTTTGTTAACTAAAGAGACACCACCCCTTAGCTAGGGGCTTAGCCTAATTATCAGTTAACGTTTTCGGATGACGTTACCATGGCTACGCAGCCAATATATTATAGTACAAATATGGACACAACTCACTACTCGGTCCTTGGACGCATAGGCCTTGACGCCGGACCTGGCATGGTCGACCTGCGACGACACTGTGTAGACTGGATCTGTGGTTCGAAACAGCTCAAGTTAACGTCAACTAACTAGTCAGCTAACTAGACATGTCCCACATGTTAGCGTTAGCTCGCGCTGAGTGAAGTCTACTTACCGTACAAATAGTCATAAACCCGCTGCCGCCTGACTACTTTGCCGGCATCGCTTTTCTTAGGAATTGTGTGAGTGACATATACGCTCATTTTTTATTTATTTATTTCAATTAAAATAATTACTCCCAACGAATTTCTGTCGGTGGCAGCGACAGAAACGGCGTCTGCGGTAATTAACAATGTAACCATGGAGACGTTAAAGTGGGAGGGGTTATTTCAGGCGTCCACGAGTCCACTCCGTTCATTTCCCGCACAGGACGTCAGGAAGCTGGACGCTGGAACGCTTGATGGACATTGGCTCAAAATTACGTTTTGTAGAAGCGTGATAACGCATTTATCAAGCCATGCAATGAGTCCACTTCCTGCTTCTGCCCTCCGCCGACTGCAAGACCCGGGGCATGATGGGAAACTCCCGGTCGCCCGTTCAAAGAGCTGATTGGCTCTTAATTTTGATCCCACCTCCGCCGACTGCAAGACCCGGGGCATGATGGGAAACTCCCGGTCGCCCGTTCAAATAGCTGATTGGCTCTTAATTTTGATCCCACACGCGTCACGTTTTGTAGAAAATCCTGGACAAAGATCGTATGTTGTGCAGTGACGGTTTAATCTGCTAATAAACATATTGTGTGGTTGATATGAACAATAATAAAGTTTTTTTTAGCCACAGCTAACAGGTGGATCTAACAGGATGTAAACATTTCTGTGACTTCGGCTGCTGGAAACTGTGTGTTTGTCCCCTCGCGGCTCCCGTCTGATATTTCCAAGCGAGGCGCAGTTCACCTCTTCTTCTTCTTCTTCTTCTTCTTGTAGTTTTATGGCGGTTGGCGTCCTTTTGGTGCGTCACAGCCACCTTCCACTCCGGAGAGCGCAACAGACAATAGACTTAATATATTCATCTTCCTGTCTGCTCAGGTCCGCATGTTATGTCTCGAACGAGCCTCCTGACTCGTGTGTGGGGACTGACCTCTTCTCCATAGCAACGGTGGCTGAGGCTCATGGGTATCGTAGTTTTCAAACCCATTCTCCCAACCAAACTGACGGATAAAAATGTATTTGTCGGACACAAAGCGGAGATTATTAAACCTACTTGTCATTACATATACTTACATAGACGATACCCCCTAGTTTTATTGTTAAGGGAAAAAACTTTGACATAATAATTTACAGTGGGGCGAACATAGACCAAGGGGGTAGAATAGTGTGTTTGTTTCTCTGTTTATCCAAAAAGAACTATCACATACATACTTTAATTGAAGTACTAATCCGGTGTTGGTTTGAATGGTAAAATAACTTTTATTTGCACACATTTTCGGCAGTCACGTCTTTCTTGAAGATAACTTCAAATCATTGCTCCACACGGTACAAAAATACCTTTTCTTGTGTGCATTTTAATTATTGCCAGAAGACATATTCACGATTTCACGCCATACAATTATCATTTTTCTTTACGCTTCAGAGCATATTTTTGGTTAGTCAAAAAGGTTGATTTTGACATCAACAGGATGTCTGTGTTATCAAAGGGAAACAGCACAAACACACACACGCACACACAAATGAGGCACAGAGCTTTTTTTCTTTTCTTTTTTGCTGCATGTCAGCCTTTTTGCATTTGAGGAACACAGCTGACCAAAGCAACATTATTTCACAGCTGGAATGTTTTGCAATTCTGTGGAAGAGCTAGTTTTAGTGCCAAGTGTGCCAGCTCATAGTCAGCTGAACATCTGCTGCCTATGTTAAATAAACACTGTCCAAAATTAGATCTCAGAAGAAAAAAAAACAGAATAGTCTTGTGTCTGCAAAGCCTAGATTACGGCAAGTATTACTTACTCACATAGTATCAGTAGTGTTTTTGACAGCATAAAACCATTAGCTGTAGATTTGGGGCATACAATAAGTCAGGGTGTTGTGGTTGAGTGTTTAATTGGAATCAGTGTATAACCGGAATATTTTATGTACCATTCACAAGTGGTGTATTGGCACGTAGTGTTCATTTTCATTTTTCTTCTGTGGCATACACAGGCGGAGTGGAACCAGTCGTGAACACAGTCGTGACAAGAAAAGGAAAAGTTGACTTTTTATGGTTCATCCGCCCTATGTGGGACCGTTATAATATCAAGATGTCTCATTGCAAGATGTACTCATGAACCACAAACTCCGCATAGAGCTTGCAGATCATAACCACATACACACACGAAGACTACCAAAGGCATTGTTGCCAGTTCATTTCTGATTCACAAACGGATTGGAGTCAGAAATAATGCCTGCACCCACATTAACATTCATAAAATGCACATGTAAGCAGCACAATGTTCTTACATCAGCAGATATGAGACCACAATCATCTCTGCCAGATTACCCTTACTCTGCATAAAGGATTTCTTCTGAAACCTTTAACTATACACTTAGAGACCAGTTAGTGGTGTTTTGACAAAATGTCTTTATTTAGGTGTTGATTTAACGGAATGGTAATCTTGGAGGCTGTATAGTTTGTGCTGCTGTTACATTTTGTTGTGTTACAGTGAAAGGACTGACATTTTGTCCACGTCATTTATATCAATGAGGACAGACTAAATATTAGAAACACCTCACACTTTAATGCAATACAGCCCAGCAGCACCATAAATGACAGCCTCCAAAATGTCCGTAAAGAATCAATGCCTCTGTCTTAGTTTCAACTAAACCTGAACATTAAAATCTTAAAGAATATAGCATTTATTTAAGGGCTGTTGTATTACACTGTGTTAGTTTTAGCATGTACCCCAGGTAACAAGGCCTTCATATAGAGTAAGGCTATCTGGTCAATCCCATGTTGGACTTTATGAAAAATTTAATACAAAGCCATGCTGTGAATGTACTTTATGAAAAATTTAATACAAAGCCATGCTGTGAATGTATCTAATGTGTCTGCTTCATAATGCTGTCTAGCTTGCAGTGTTCATACACACTGCTTTGAAAGAATGCAATCATGTGACTAGCAAGAACGGAAACCGGTGTCTTGTCTTATCAGATGTCATCCTGTGTGGGAGAAAGAGGCAGATCTTTGGGTGGAAAGTGGTTTTGGAGAGGTGGAAGAGAAAGAAGAAGGGAGGGATTTATCGGTCACATGTCTTTTATATTTCTTCATCATGAGGGGTGCCAGCAAATTTCAGTTTGTCTAGATGGGGCGGAGAACCTGCTTTACTTAAACATAGAGCTTATTGGGCATGAATAGCAAGAGGGATAGAGAGAAAGTGAATTCGCTAAACTAGGGTAAATAAACGATAAACGATAGCCCAGGTAAAACTCATTTTGATGTTACTGCAGACAGCGTTCAGGACCGGGAATTTAGTTAAAGACTAGACTCGATGTTTTTCTCACTCATGTGAGAGGCACAGTGGTAGCCAGTTTACAGAGGATCCTGAAGACAATCGAACATGAGGGACATGATGTGGATTTATGCCGCAATTATCCTCTTGTTGTCTGAAGCATGGGGCCTGACTCCAGGTTTGAACATTTACACATTGTACTCGCATGTGGTAAGATACAGCCTTTAGTTATGAACATGTTTTTATTTTAGAGGTGCGCAAAACCTCTACAAAGATGACCTAATAAGGAGTTGTCTTCATAGATACTAAGCAACATTGCATATGTTACTGCAGCTACAAATGAATGTAGTCATTTTTATACTTTAGGAATGTGTCATTTGTGATACTTTATACTATACGTAAATACGTTGTGTGTATGTATTGCCATTAGCATGTAACGTAACTCAAATATGCTGCCAGAATAATAGTCATTTACAATGTAATCTGTGACATGTTGGTAATATTTAGATGAGTAACTAAATGTAAGTGGTTAGCGGCTGTGAGATTTTTATGTACTTCTCGTGGTGTGACTCATACAGACAGACAAGTGGAAAGAACATGCATGGAGGTGGTGTAATGCAGAAGCAGAAAGGGGAGAAAATTGTTCCATAACAGATGTATGAAAAGGTTGCCCCATATTTTCTGGATTAACAAGCCACTTGTTTCTGCAGTGGAAATCATGATTTCAGATCAGGGTAGCACAATGATGCAGCTTTTCTTCCACTGTGGGGTCTCTGAAAGATAAGATAAAGTGGAAGAGAAACTTGTCTTTATGGTCTGTGGTTTTACTATGATCTACTTCATGCACGGTGGTTTTGTTTACACCTGTCAGCCATAAACAGACCCCCATAACTCCAGCTAAGGGTTTTGGATGACACAAGCTCAAGAAACTATTTTCTTCAGCAAATAATGCCATTTCTGTAACAACTGTCTGTGATTTAACCCTGCTGCAGTTGGTCATGTCAGACCACTTTTAATCATATACACCTTTAAAACACACCTTGACTAACTAACTTAACTAACTAAACTAAATAATGAATAAGAGTTACACCACCTTGATTGTTGCTCTGCCTATTGAATACGTCAGAATGCATCACTAATTGCTGCTTTCTGACACAAGAATAATCTGTTTTACTAACCTTTTCCTTACATCCACCTCCATCTCTCCCAGGAACTAATCAAAGCACCTCTGTGAACTCCAACACTTCTTCTGCTCCTAAAGTTTTTGGTAAACTAATTTCCCCCTTTTTCTCTCTGACATCTTTCAGCATGAGTATATTAGTAAATAAGACTACTACAAAGGACAGTATACTTTTCTGTCCCTCATTTCCTTATTAATCCTTATTTAAGATATTTAGCACTTATTTGTTGAAATGAATTGAAAAACTTTAAAAAAATGCTGTGAAACAAGTTATTTATATGAAGACCAAAGGTTTAGTCTTTTTAGTTTATTTTAGAATGTAATTATGAAATATGAAGAGACTATACCAAATGTTTGCCACTTTAATTTTTTCATTCAGTAGATCTTAAATTTTGGATTTGGTTAGCCTTGCATTATTGTTCTTTACTTTATGTTACTTCATTGCTTGGGACAACATCTACCAACATACAAACATTTTTCTATATATATAAAAAAAAGATTAAATTCTGCAATGGACATGGACATTCAAAGACAAAAATCAAATATGTCTTTGCATGTCCATGTCCCATGTAGAATTTAATTTTTAATTTTTTTTGGTTTTATACATGCTTGTGGTGTATATTAGGACGTACTGTGTATATTGTTTTATAACAGAATAAACCCAAATAATGTAATCGGCAAAATCATTGTATCACTTTGTGAAAACATACAACTATTCTTTCGATTGTTTCAGCTATCAGACATTCAACTTTCAACCAGGGGAGTGATGTTAACCTGACATGCAGCGATAAAACATGGAATGAGACCATGTATGTTATCTGGAGAATAGACTTGAACCACAAAAATTGTCAGATATCCATTAGCAATGAGGGACAAAGCGATGACTCCTGCAATGATGGCAAGTCACTCCGAAACACATCCAGCACGCAGTCATACCTGCACATCCCAAACTTCTCAAATAATGATGTGGGGGTCTACAAGTGCGAGTGGGTTTACAGAGGAGGAAACGAAGATTATAAAATCAACGTGGCTATTACAGGTAGGACCATTCTGGATTATTTCAAAAACCATGTCATCAATAAGGTTAACTAGAGTCAGTTCACTCAAATTAAATTTAGTAAATTCATCTTACCTTTAGTGACCTCTTGTTCTTGTTTTACTTGTCGACATTTTGAAATATATCCTTTTTCTGCCACTTCACAATGGGAGAAAATGGAATTTATTTTATTTCATTTAAGGGAAACCGTAATATGCCTTTCTAGACACAATGTACCTGTTACTCTGGATAATACTCCGCCCTCACTGTCGACAGTGTTCATCTGGAACTATTACTCAATTTAAGAAATTGTGAAATTGTGAAAAGGTAAAACAAGCAAATTAAAGCTACTTTACCTGCAGGGTTAGGTACTACTAGGTGTAAGTGCAAATACATTTTGGGGGGAATTTGGCTGAACTTTCCTTTTAATACAGCTAGCTGAACTATTGAGTCTCCCTTGAGTCTGATTTGTCCTGTTTTGTCTTCCCTGCAGTTCCTCCCAGGACATCAGCCTGGTTAGAGCGCAAGGACAACAAGATGGTGGCAGTTTGCAAAGCTGAACAAGGAAAACCTGCTGCCAACATCATCTGGCATCATACGGGAAACTCATCATCTGTGGAAACACGTGACTCACGTGGATTTGTTACGGTAGAGAGTCGCCTGGAGCTTCCAGTGGGAATGGATACAGCAAACCTGAGCTGTGCCATCAGTCACTCGTCCTGGAAAGGGGAAAAGACTTTGGTACCAGAGCCCAAAAAAGGTCAGGCTTTTGCAGAGTGGAAAGCACAAGAGAAAGATTTAAGTTCTGGAGTGAGTGCAGAAGCAATACTTTTAAATTAAAATAGCAGTAGTCGGTTTATGTTTTTTGAGTAAAAATTTACAGGGGTGTTTTATGTTATTATTATATTTATGTAATTATAACTTTGTAAATAGATGTAATGTGTTGTATTGATGTCCAGCACATTATTAAGAAACCTTTCATCTTTATTCTCTCTGCAGGTTATGATGCTTGGCTGTGCATCCTTATTGTTGTGGTGATCATTGTGCTTTTGGTGGGAGTTTTATTGTTTGCACAAAATAAACTAATAATTTCAAGGTAAGAATGTCCATTTAATGAAAAATGAATTGCAATGAATGCTTGCAAGCTTTTTTGTTGAGTCACTGAGCTGGTTTATGTATCCACCTTATTGCCAGGCAATGTCAGCAGTCTGACACATCACCATCCAAATCTCTACCGGTAGGTAATCTTTCTTTAACTCTTTGTGTGTGTTTTACTGCACACTGTTGAGCTTTGTTCAGAACAGTTGTTTGCTTTTTTCAGATAGAGGATGTGGAGGAAGTGGAGCCCTACGCCAGCTATATTCAACGTGTGAACTCTATCTATAACTCATCTGCAGATTAGTTCACGTAAGATTTTGCACATGCATCATACACGCACGCACGCGAGCGCACACACTTACATGCACATTGGCTCTTTGTGAGAAACTGAAGGCTCTGAAACTGAGAACTGGGGAAATAGTAAAGAGACGTGAGTGTGAGATGAAAGAGTTCCGATAAGAGAGGGAAGCCTCTTGGGTTAATTCTCTCCTAATCTCTTAACTGATGGAACAGGGGATGTACCTAATGTCACACACTGGCTCCCATGCACAGTACCTGCAGCCCACCACTCTGTGTGTGGGTCTCATGGAGAACATTTATAATAACTACAAATGCAGTGAACTGCTGAATTGGAAAGAACCGCTTTCAGCCGGATGCCGCACGCCAAGACTACAGAACTAAAGGCTTTTCATGCTGCCATGAAATACATGATATGATGATGAGGATAATTATTATTAGTAGTATTGATAGACATATTTATAGATAAACTGTAATGGATGTATTCTTGCTGCAGTCGACCCAGTAAAAGTACAAAGTAGAGAACACTGGTGTAATTCAGTGAAAGAATTGCCTCAAGATAACGTGGACAATATTATGTGATGTATTCATGTTTTGTCGTAATGTATAATTATGTAATTGTGTGTATTAAAAATACATTGCTGCACAAAATGTTCTCATTGTAGCTAAGCTCTCCAAAAACGACCACTAAAAATAGTACACAGGAACAAGTGATTAGATTGAATTGGAATTTTCCAATGCTGACAATGTGTCAGTGTTTACAACAGAGTCATACAAAGTGTGAAAAGCAGTCCGTTGTTTACATGACATTGCTTTTCACTCTGGTTAATGTTTTAAAAGATGGATTGAAGAAGATTTATATTCTTGCAGCAGAAAGGTAACCAATATTTTGCGGAACACCCACCTTTTGTCACCTATTAGATGATTATCAGCACGGGACCAACCAAATAAATGGAGAGTAGCCTGTTAGAATTTGGTTCAATACTCTCATAGTGAGTGCAAACCCATTTCTGAAGAAACTGTTCAGGAGATAGAAAATGGAAAACTGAAATGAGGAACTGTTCTGCCATCTACTGGTGGCTATCAGAAGCAAATCCACCATCATGATCATAGCTGTATTACAGTCCATGTTAAGATTTTTTGAATAATGCTAATAATACACACTAGAACTTCTGAAAGGCAAATTTTCAAGTCTCAGTTAAAACAATAGTCAGGTGCCCACATTTACACTGAAAAAGGATTTTCTTGTTGTAATAATTCCTCCTGTTCATACTGGCCACCAAGAGATGCCTTCCTATTGTGCTTCCAATGTAAATAATTGGGACAAACTCCACCCCCTAATACACAGCCATGGTCTAGACTTTCTGTTTGAATTCTGCTATCATAGTTTGCTGTATCTATAGTTAGACTTCCACTCACACTAAGTAGTTGAAAACAGGACTTCTGTCCACTGAACATGGCAAACTTGGACTCTCTTACAGTCTCAGTGGTCAATTTCTGGTGAACATTAAGATAATTTCTTCTCTGAAATGTAGCAAAGAACCTTACTGAAGGTTTGACCTTATCATAGGGATTCTTATCATGGCATCTTAAAATTTAAACAGAATTATGGACAACAGTGGTCATCTGTAAACCTTTAATCAATAAAAACCACAATGAAACAAAGGCAACTTATAGTAAATTACACTACTCTACCATTTCATATGCATCCAGTCAAACACATAAATAATCATGCAGGTAGATAAAGGTATACAATATGTTTTCTGCACACACATACAAAACATAATTTCTCAAAAATATAAATTCTCATGCCTTAAATATCTATTTGTAGTATATTTTGGTGGCGTGCAGCAGCTCTCAGGAGCACAATGTCGCAAGATGGTGGAGCAAAGCTTCGGCTTTGTTTAAACAAAAACAGACTAGAGATAAAGATCAAACTTAGAGATGTACTTGCATTAGCCAGCCTGACTTCAGTGTCAACATTCTGTCTACAGGGTTTCAGAGGTGTTCTTTTTACATTCATGGTGAAAAAAATAAACATCGGTCCTCCCACTGTGTAAGCACGTACACTCTTTTGAAAGCTGAATGTAACACACTGAATGCAGCACTTTTGAGAACAAATATTTCTACAAACAAAAATGGACGCCATCAAAAATAATAAAAAGATTTGACACATAGTGGCTTTAAGACTCTCAGTCCACATGTTGTAACTAACAGTTGTCACCTCTTGCATGATGGGCAAAAAGTCCAAAGACTAAAGGTTCATACCAAATGCTAATTATATACAGTATGTGCTAATCATCATAGTATACCATATTAGCAGTTAGTATACAAAAATGAAAATGTACTTTTTAAATACTAACAGAAATGACACAACATGTGCAATGTTGAATGTCAGTTACACTGTGACGTTCGAAAGCTAAAAGAAAGCAAACATTTTTTGTTAAGGTTTAAACTCCATGAATGTGTGCACTGCATTGTGGGAGAATAGTATCCATCAAAAGCACACTAAAAGTGGATGATATTTAGTGTGCATTCTGTCTGCTTTGCGTATACTATTTTGTCACTAAAACCTACTTAGAACCTGTAGTATGAATTTGGGACGTGGCGCAAGTTCAGATTGATTTGATTTACCAGATGTTGCCCTGATGTCACAACTTCTCAGGAATGTATTTCTAGTATATACACTAATTTTGTTGACAAATGTTTAAATTTTTTTAGAAGATGCTATAAGTACATAAAGGTTTAACACACAGTAGCTTCTTCGGATTCAGGTCAGGTCGGACAGGATTTGTCATTTTGGATGGGTTGCTGTTCTTGAAGATGTTCAGAACCGTTCTAACCTTTTGTGTGATTGGCAAAAATTCTTCAAGCCAAACACCAAGTCCAGTTTCCTTTGAGTAACTTATTCCAAACAATGTGCTAATGTCATGACGTTTCAGCGATCCGGGCATGTCAGACCACAGAGCTACAGATTCTCCTCTTGAGGCTGAGTTTCTTCTGTAAAGAGGTTAAACAAGATGCAGATTTGTCCTCTTGAGGAAGGAGCGCTACAGTTGTGGCCACGCTTGAGGTTACCTCAAAAGTGGAGAGAAACATCTTGGGGCTTGGCTTCTCCACAACGTGCTGCTGTTGACTGTGGATTTTTTATTTTTTTTGTCACCGTTTTTTGATTGAAGATCAAGATTGATTAACAGCTGGAAACTGAAGACTGGAAACTTGACAGCAAACAAATTCTTGGACGCCATTACAAAATATCAGACAGTCCTGTTTGTGATATTATCTACTCGTGGTTAACGAACTTTTCTTCTTGTTTCTATTTAACCCATAGGCACATAATCATCTTCACAGTCCTCTTTAGATGAGCACTCAGACTCACATTTAGGTTGAAGTGTTGCTGGGATACTAACAGTTGCATAGTCGCAATCATCTTCAGTGCCAGCTCTAGTTCCTCTCGATCCTTTGGCAGTGCTGTGGTCAATAGAGGCATACGTTACATCCTCGTTAGGCTGTCATGAGATAACACACAGAAGGAGATGGTAATTCCTCAGTCGAGAACACATGTTACACATAATCTATTCTATTTTTTCATACAGTGCTACTGTAACCAGCATGTTTTTTTTGTTGATAGTTAGTGGTTATAACTTCCTGAAGATGGCATAAATAGCTCCACAGTTTCTTTTACAACAGAGGCCTCACACTGTTGTTCACCCAGTATGCAAATCTAACGAGGCAGCACCTCTGACTGGGT
The DNA here is from genome assembly GCA_036024995.1 of Gadopsis bispinosus. NCBI lineage: Eukaryota > Metazoa > Chordata > Actinopteri > Centrarchiformes > Percichthyidae > Gadopsis > Gadopsis bispinosus. The sequence goes on from JAVQJV010032784.1 coordinate 12,266, forward strand.
TATCATAAAAGCATAGAAACACACCCATGTCCCATGAAATGCTGGAACTGACAACTATGAAAATTCATGCTCAACAAAAATAGACTCAACATTGATATGGGCAGGTCTACCTTATTATCTGTGCTGCTTTTACCATCGTGTGCAGAATCCCCTGAAAGAGAAAAAATATTTATGTAAATATTTATGTAAATCAAGTATAGCAAAACTGTGTACGGTTTTTATATACTTTATTTATATAGCACCATTCATACAAGAAATGCAGTTACTATATATATACTATACAGTATATACAAAATATTATAAATACTATTGCAAATGTAGTTTTACCTTTGCCTTTCTTCTTTATCCTAATCGACAGTAGAACAAATTGAAAAAATTAGACCACAATAAAGACAGAATCATTCAGATCAACATAGCATTAAACAATTTCCCACAGACCAATAAAAGTGTGGAACAAAAAAAAAATTACTGAAAATGGTCATTTAACTTCCACTTTGCAGATAATAATGATATTCACATCAACAGCTTTTTATAGGTGTAGATTTGACCCCACAGCAGTGTTTCCTTGACAGCTTAACAGATACAGCTAATGCAACAGGAAACACTTTACATATGCCTACAACCCACATCTGTCTATGTCCAACTGCCTGTGTCAGTGACTAACAGCACAGAACTTTGCAGGCTTCTAGGTCAACATCTCACATCATGTTATAATAAACACATGTTGTAATCCACAGCAAAGCTGCTAATTCTTTATGCTTGACCTGATGTTCATAACGACACTCGCTGAAACGGAGTCTATTCTTAGCCAGTAACCACTATTTCCTTGCTGACGCGAATGCAAAAGTTGCTTAACGCAGGGTCAAACTACAACATTGTTTCATTTAAACAAGTGTCTCCTGCTCTCCAAGATAGTTTTTTTTTTTCATTTCAAACCACTTTCGTTTTAAAGAGGTTATCCATACATGCAGCAGGTTCAGGAAAACTTTAGACGGTAATTACAATATGCTGAAAAAGTCTATCCTCTACCATGAGTATATATCCTAGTTACTTACCCTGAAGTGCAGTTTCCCATTATGTGCCCACAGAATCTGGATGTTCACACTTTGTTTGTCAGCAGGTGGCAGGAACCGGTGCTTGGGTGCTATGAACAACCCCAAGCTTGAATCTGTGGTAGACGCCGATCTCTCTACTGCTGCTCACACACATGCCACAGTAGAGAGATGACAGAGAGAGAGGGAGAGAGAGTGAGAGAGAGAGAGAGAGAGAGTGAGAGAGAGAGAGAGAGAGAGAGATAGAGAAAGAAAGCGCATACAACAGTCTTTTTGTGTGCTCTTTTGATTTCCTGTGCATGATGGTTTCTAACACCACACACACAGACACACACACACACACACACACACACACACACACTCACACACACACACACACACACATATGCATTCTGTGATGTTGTAGGGGAAAACCTCAAATTCATTAAAAGGTGAATCTAAAAGATAACATAACATACAACCAATGCCATAGTCCTACAATTATTAATTTGCCAAGTTGCCAAGACTTCTAGAAAGTCACATTGTTGAATTCAAATGTCATTTTTTCAATGGTGGCAGCAGTCTCAGCAGCACGTATCTCAAGAAACACCAGACGTATCAGCATTGCTAGGTGCCACAAGGGGTAAGTGTAGAGTGTGTGGCGAGTTGACATTTGTTGTCACATTGTGTCATTTGAATGATTGTGCAAATATTTTTGATGAGCAATTTGAGGAAGGCACAGACCATTTGCTTTCACGTTCAGTGGAAAGCCCAGTGTACTGTATAATATATGCCTTTGCCATGAGTAAAAATAGACCTTTATGAATGTAACGATCATTTAGAGATATTTCTGTGATATGCACAGTGCAGTAAAGTCAGTTTTGGAAACTCAAAAAAAGCACCTCAGAATGAGAATGATTCACTGTACTACGTAAGGTTTTATCAGATTCAGCTGTCAAATAACAGATGTTTGATACTGGATAGATTTAAAAAATATAAAATATATTATTAATTCTAGACACAACCATGTATTCATATGCAGTAGATAGCACTACATTATACACTGGAGGGCACTGTTGGTGCAGTCTGTGTGATTAACATACAACTGAGCAAGATTATGCCCTCAGTCTACTTTAGAAAGTTAAACATCATATTACACCATACTAGTATACTACCACATACGGGTTGTAATGAAACAAACAAGAAATAGAAATGTCCAGTATCAATGCACCACATGTCTAGTGAGAATACACAAGATGATCATCAGATAACCATCTGCAACTGTGATTAAAAACAAGTAACTGCAACGTATAGTTAGTTGTTTTAGAAATTGTTTCTCCAAGTCACAGTAACCCGCTTGTGATTGCACTTTGGCAGACCTTTGGCTATTTCTCCATCTGCAGGAGCTGCAGATATTTGCACAGATTGGAAAAGGGACACAAGCATGCAAGCATCTTGTTATTTCATAAACATGATGGGAACATTCTGGTGGCCTCTGGTGCTCACTGCTGAGCAATTTAAGCTGTTCATAAGCATACATGTAGCCTGTCTACATGTATACATGTAGCCTGTCTATAGCGGTAATACTTTGGCGTTAAAATGGATTCAGCATGGGAATTCATCACTCATGGGAATTATATGAACCTGAGGCCTCAGTCTGACTTTAAAGCCAACTTCCTGCTGGGCTTCTGAGCCACTTTAGGACAACGTTGAAATGATGAGCCTGCGCACATAACAAAGGTGGAACCCAGCCCCCTGACAGGAAGTGACAAGCCCACTTGCTGTAGTAACCTTAATAACTATGTGTCTCAGATTTTGTATTGAGGATAACCTACGTCAGTGTAAATACGTGTTTCTTTGAGCGAGCATTACAGAATTAAAATGTAAAGATGCAGTAATGCACAAAGCGCAAATTTCCACGTGAGCGCACATTTTAAACTGTGCTATTTTAGGATATGTCGCAACAGACATGTTCAGGAGGGTCTTTGAATAAATGTAGGAGGTCAGGAAGTGGTGAGCTTATCACAAGTGCAATGAGCCCATGCAGCAGCTTCACTTTTACTCTCAGGTAATGAACATGTCAAGCCTAATGGATCGACTGCCATTCACCTATCTGCTGATATTCAGCTGTTCTACATTTGTCTGCATGTATGGAAGAGCTCATGGTAAGGCTCAACACTCTTTTATCTTGTGATATGACTTTCAAGAGAGCATGAAGGAACATTTTGAATAATACAAAACAAGAGAAAACAGTAAGGCTTTAGATTCCCACCCATAAATGAGTGTAATGATTTAGCAGTTATGAGGTATAAATAAAATATGTATTGGGTACCTACAGTATAGTGTATGTAAGTTAAAGGGAAGAAGACCAGAGCTGGTAAAACAAAAAAATGACAATAAAAGTGTTGTCATCAGTGAGGTGTATATGGTAATATTACTCGGTAACAGGAGAAACAGGAGAAATGGTGAAAACAGGTGGACATTGCCGTTAAACTAATAATGTTATAATTTTTTTCTTGCATGTATGCGTGAAGATTTTATTGAGAGAAATATTTATGTTACCTTGTATTAGACTGGGACGAGATATTTTTCATTTTCATTTTTCTTTTAGATTTGATTCCTTCATGTAAAGTTGGGTTGATGGTCCAGAGAGGCAGAACACGGAAAGCTGCCCCACACCGACCTCTGACAGTCAGCTGTCCTGTCAAACACTGTGGAGAATCAATAAATGTCACCTGGTGTAAACTGCCTGACGGAAATGAATGTGAACAGATTCATAACACAGAGAATGTAGAAATTAAACAGAATGATAAACATGTTAAGGATGAACTGATCTCATTTTTGACCTTTAAACGGATTTCCATTCATGACGACGGCCTGTACAGATGTAATGTAAAGGGACACAAATATGAGGAGATCAGTCACATCATCAACGTCTCAGTTTCAGGTAGGCAGTCCTTTCTCCATCACAGGCAAAATATCGATATAAAATGTCTAATGTTGTGTTTGTATAATCTACAGACTTAAACCACGGGGTTAAAAACTCAACAAAAAGCTTACAAACTAATGTTGGTAAGAACCTTGAATTGCTAAATTATATACATACATCTTAACGGATACAGCCCAGGACAATCAGTTGATCTGGATCTTCTTCTGTTGTAGATGAGATACCAAGCTCTGCTGGTGAGGAGGACGTGTCTTGGTTGCCCTACTTCACCATCTGTGTTGCCATTGCTCTTCTGGTAGCCACACTGACTGTGCTGACCCTCCTGAATTGGCACGGCTGGAAACGTAAGATCATTAATTTGTATTCAGTCTGAATTACTGTGACAAAAAATCTAAAAATCTTACCACCTAACAATGGAGCATTTCTTTTATGTCTGCTTCACAGAAACACTGACCTACAACTGCACAAAGGGACAGGTAACGTTATGCTTACTTAAAATGTTAGATTTCATGTTTACACTGTACTACCTAACAGATAGGCTACATCTCATGGACTGGCACCTACCAAACCCAAATTACACAGCACAGTAATCCCAAATCACTTGCTTGCGGTCACTGCAACATGGTCTACTTGTTTGGCAGTTGAGCGTTCCTCAGCTGAAATAATTCTGCGCCTGGATGAACAAGACTTTTAGAGGCACGCATTTAAGCCTACTTCTTGGCCGGGCTCAGTAACGAGATACCAAGTGTTAATTAGTGAGCTAACTGGCGGCGACCTGTAGCTAACTGGTCCTCACCAAGAAAGGGAGTACGTTTATTTTCCAAAATGCCTAACAATTCCTTTAAGCTGAAATATGAATTAACAAAAACAACAACATTTTTCTGACATATATAAGTTATTGGCAAAAATATAATTTTATGTGTGTTTGTTATTGTTGAAAATACATTCAGAAACGTTTACAAGCAATATGATCTTAATAGATGGCGTAGTCTGCATTATATGTCCTGGATCGTTAAAGACCCGAGGCGAATGTTTGAAATAACACCCACACATTTAAGGGTTAATTAGTCAGTGTTAGTCATCTAACTCTTGGCAAGAAAGCGAATAAGCGAATTTCCAAAATTGTCAAACTATTCCTCCTCAGGCATCACAATGATGTCAAGCAAGAGTCTTAAATTAATGTTGTTTTTGCGTCATAGGAAATTTCCACTCATGTGATACCTGACCTCCCCAAGAGGAGCTCTCCTGTCCTGCAAACCCACTTCTCCATTCTGAACTCCCCGAATACTGCAGAAAGACCACCATCACAACCTCCCCTGATGACCAGCGGGAAACAGCCTGTTGTGGCAAACACAGCAGTTGAAAGTCAAGATTCAGACTGTTCATTGTACGCTGTCATTAACCATCCTGCCAGAGGACAGCATGTCGCAAATAAACAAAATAACACGCAATACGCTGCCATCAGTGTTTCCTAAACATTTTTGATCTGTCATCGCCACATGCAGATGAAAACATGGATGGAAAAATGTACACAAGTAGGTGATGGTGTCATGGAACAGGCAAGGAAGTTCAAGCAGTCAACCATGCTGAGCAGAGGTGAGCGGAGGAAGGTTGTGGTCATGCAGATGCACAGTACAGTCATCTCGAATGAACCTGGTCAGACCAGAGGCAGCATTGCATTTATTCTCTCACACTCAGGTTTGTTCCAGGCAGTGCTGCTTTTTATAACTGATTTATTTATTTATTTGTTTGTTTGAAGTATTGTTGTTCTTTCTTTTCCTTCCCTTTTTTTTTTTTTTACTTCTTTAAATTTGCTGGCTGAATTGATTTAGTAGATTTCTCACTGAATACTTAATGTGCATTCTTATGTCTGATTTTGTAGTATGAGGTTTGGGAGGAATCAATAAAAAAAAAAAAAGGAAGCCCAGTGTTGCAATGCAATCCAATATAATACATTTTTGTCTTTGAAAGGTTGTGGATGTTGTGTCCTTGATAAATATTTTTGCATTCCTGTCAGCTGAGATGACTATTTGATTATTTAAAAGTAGAACCATTTGGCCAGCTCATAATTCTTTGTGAAAGAATTCTACCTGACAGACTGAGAGATGACATTATGATATGATAACATATTTGCAAGTCCGGTATATTATCTCACACATTTTCTGTGCCTCACACATACCTCAGTGTTGTTCACTGCCACTGGCGGAAATGCAGTAGCTGGCCTGTTGACCACACCAGTGCAGTTTATTATCAATGTGCAGGAAGTCAAAGGGAGGATCGAAAGATTTGTGACATCATTTGTGGTGGCAGGTCCCCCCGCCTCTTCTCAACCACACATGAGATACTGTAGTTCGGATAGTGATATTAAATAACATGCAGTAAAGAGGAGCATTGATTGACCATGCCTTAAAGTTCACAAAAAGAAACGCTTAACAGAAACTAAAAAGGGAGAGGAGCAAAGACAGATGCAGAAACCAAGTGATGATGAAGAATCAGAAAAGCAGGGGTTACTCGTCCCATGTTGTCCTGCTCACCTTATTTAACCCCTGTAAGACACAAATCACTCATCACTGCTCATTTTGCTGGAAACATCCAGTGTGTCATATTGACAAACATCCTTATGATTCAGTTTTCTTTAGAAGATATGCGGTAGAGCACAGTGTTGCCTGAGTCGTAAATCCTGATGATAATTTATTTACAGATGTTCACAAAAGGTCCTTTCACTACAACAATGGCATGTGGAAAATGTCCTCAAATGCTCCTGATTAATGTGGCCTGGGTTTCATAGCTCTTACAGAATTCTCACTGGACCGCATATTAAAGAGAGGAAGTTGAAAAGTTGGCATGTCGTCCACGTGAGTGCTGAACACCATGAGAATTGAGTTGGTGAACTTCTTTTCTGTCTCAGTGGAAACGTTTCATATCAGCAACGGTGTCTGGTAGTTACAGCCCACACGCAACTTCTGCTCTTAGTCTCTCTCTCTCTCTCTCTCTCTCACTCACACACATTTCAGTAATTGTGTTTTTTCTCTGGTGGACAAAGCCATGGTTCAGATGGCAGAGAGATGGATGATGTGGAGACTTGTGCAAAGGCAACATTTGGGACAGGCCTGATTACTTCGAGCCTGAGGTCACTCTGAGAGTGTGTGGTCTCTGCAGTGCTGCGACTTATAAACCATCTGAGAAGGTGTACAGATACTGCATCTGTATTATTCACTAGAAGCACAAGAGGCTCAGCTGGGATTCACGAAGAAGACGTGCAAGTTGTTCAAATGTAAAAATCTGAAAGGTATTTTTGATGAACAGCGAGTGGGAATTCATATTTAATTTAAAATATAATAACATTATATTTTCTTTATGCAGGGTCCACACTGATGCAGAGCAACATTCAAGGGTTTTACGGTTTTGTATGGTTTTAAGGACACTTTTCCTCAAACACATAAACTCACCTGACTGTAAAACGATAAATACAAAATAAAATAAAAATAAAAAAATAGTTAAATACACAAACACGTGTCTAACAGAAGTAAAAAATACTGAATGTTATCCCAGAGCTTATGAATACATCAGAACAGAATAGGCATGTGCTGGAGGGTTTGTGTGTGTGTGTGTGTTTTTTCTTTGCTCTGCGAGGTCCACCATAACATGCCTGGCTTGGGATGAAAAAGGACCCCAAAAGAAACGAGCATCTGGAAGCCAGGTTTTGCACACCACAAAGGAATTTCAGGATTTTTTTTTCCTGAGCGGTACAAAGATGAGCTGAAGAAGCTGAAAGAGTGTCACTGAAAGATTTAAAACTAATTAAGAAATGTATCATTTTTAATATGTTTTATTATTCAAGTTTACATAGTCATAATGCATATTTTCTTCTTCTTTTACAGGACTACACTTGCTCTGTACAGGGTTGGATACTATCCTACATTTCCATTCATTAAAAAAGACAAGTTCTGAAACCACATTTCAGAATTATTCTAATTACGTTCTGTGCTCATAATCAGTGTTGTATGCATGTAGTGGAACAATGCGGACAGAGCGATGCTGCCTCATCCTCTCGGTGAGGAATGTGATGTGCCCGATTGAAGCACAAAGTCTGATAACCTGCATGTCATTCTGTTGATAACTGACCGTTTTAAAATCACGTTTTGATATGCAAGATTATGTCAGCGTAAAGCTTACGTTTTTAAATGACCCTGCACACATGCAAACACGATATATCCCAAAAAGACTCATAACATCATATTTTAGGCATTTAGGTGCCACTTCGAACCAGAGAAATTAACAAACGAGCCGGCAAGAGTTTTAGGTTTTTTCCACTCGCAGCAGCAAAGTGACTCTTCTGGACATTTATCTGTTATCAAACCACTAAGCCACCCCAAAACAGCCCAAACCGTACACTCACACTCACATCCTCACACACACACACGACTGGTCTGACTGAAGTAGACGAGATACGCATTCCTTTCAGGGGCACCGAAAAGGTTTCAGCGTTTTTTCCTCTGGGAATTAATTTAAGCTATCTGACTGTATGCAGACACTCATACTCTCTCACAACACACAGACAAACTTTGACACGTGTAGAAAAGTTTGCAATAGATATTACACAAACAATACTTAAGTATGCAGCCCTCTTGAACTTGAACTAATAAAGAACACCCCTGACCTAAGTGACGGAGGCCTTCGACTGAGGTACAAGAAGTAGAACCTTAATAGTGACCTCATGGTGTCAGTTAGTTGTGTTATTTAAAGGATAAGGCTGGTAATATTCCTATTTTCTATTGTCAAAGAATCCCATGTAAACAATACTGGTTCGACTAGGGAACTAATTCAGACTAACTAAGATGTGGATCTTTAAAAGCAGTGCACAAATATAGAGTTTCAACATTACAAAAAGGCTAAATAATGTCCCAAAATAGCTGGGCACTGTGTTATTAGCAAATGTTTTACGGACAAGATTTACGGCAGCATGACAGCGTATATGGGGTCGACTTAAAATGAACTACAGTGCCCATGTTAATGTCACCGGTGCATTTAGCTCATTGGTGTGGCACAGATGAAAAAGCTATATCAGGCTCCACGGACACTATTGGTTAGTAGAATCAAGTCATTGGTTGGTTGTAGTCTTTTCATGGGGTTTGTTGAATGAGAAAAATATGAAATCCCCAGACACCTTATTCTTTAATTCTTTAAGAACCTGGTGAAAGACAGAGACAAACAGAGGAAAGCGTTTTAAGTGAGAGTCTGCTGTGATGTGGAATGTGTGGCTCAGTCAACTCAATCAATTATAGAGCCAGAGAGAGAGAGAGAGAGAGAGAGAGAGAGAGAGAAAAGATCCACTCAATGTTTCCTCACTGACTTCCCGTGAGGACAGCCTGGAGATTATATATAAGAGTCCGGTGCAGAGGCAGAAGAAAAGAGGTGAATGTCCCTTTATAGTTGGGGCTCACAGGACTGTATTTGACTGTCCAATAAAGGAGTGTCAGATCATCTTCCCTTTGCACCAAAATGATGATGGTGATGATGCAGGGAAACAGGTCTGCAAGGCTGACTCTTAGAAGCACTGCCTCTTCTGTTCAGCCGTCGGTCTCACCTGAAAGATTAATCCGCTGAAAAGAAAATGAAAAGTAATGACACAAAGTGGACCAATGCATTTGAAACATTTTAAAAAGTGAGTGTGTTTTTCTCATATTTCCATTTTCCAGTAGAAGCAAATGTAATGCTGAATGAGAGACTGTACTGAGTTACAGAAGATAGAGTAGAAGAAGTGACGTCATCACTTTGGCTCTCTATAGGCCTCATGTGACCCATTTCACAAAATCTCCGGCCATAACTAAAACAGGACACACCTTCTGCCCTCTGAGATTTGCCCTTCTGACCTCTATTTAATAGCAACAGTACTTACAGTTAAGTCAGTGCTGCAGCACATCCAAATGCGCCACTGTTCTTCCATTGTTTCTGGACACCTGAACAGTTTGCCTAAACCCACAATAGGGAGTGAGCCCTATAAATTAAATTTTCTTGACCTCCAAATGATTTTATATGTTCCAGAGAATGCCGGTAGCGATCTGCAGAAACTCCCAAATAAGCTAGGACACCTAACTATAAGCATTCTCTAATTAAGTTACTTAACATCACCTTGAAGTGAAATAAATACCTTTTCCAAGTTATAACCCTGTGTCCCTGTGTTAATTCACCTATCTCTTGTTATATGTCAAATAATATAATTATTTTTTATACTAAAATATCTTTTTTTTTTCTTCCTGTAAAACATTAAAATATTCTTGATAACTCATCTGGAACTTGGGTTGATATATATATATTTAAATAGTTCGTAGGTGGCAGTAGCTAGCAAAATGATAGCAGAAGGTATTTGTCTGGATATCAGTTGGCAAAAACTTTCCAATGAAAGTGGTTGAGACGTAAAGTATTCATTTCTCCCTACGGTCTTCTGCACATCAGTATCTAAATGGCCCAAAGGGTGTTTAGATATCAGGTGTAAGATCACTTGTTTCCCCATAAATCTTGCTATAAACCGAGAGACACGCACACACACTCACCTTCTTTGTGCAAGAAACACTTCCAAAGGCAGAAGCAGAGGGACATGACCAACAGGGCTGCCACTGTAGTGACTGAGATCAGGATGGTGAGAGCCGTCCCAACTAGGAGAGAGAACGACACATTTCGTTAAATGAAAACTGCCGTGTGGAAATCCTGGCCTTGCAGATGCCATGCCAGATGAAGTGTCATGTGTTGTCTGTGTGCCATAAGGCCTGTGCTAGTCTGGACATGGCTTCCCTTTTATGGATCATCGCTGATTAAATTTGAGGTTTAATTTATAGTGTGTGCACCCTCTACCATGTGCACTCCTGACCCATGAAACCAAGGTCAGTTAAAAGCTATCAGCAAACTAAAACCACTGACAATCGCACACATGACACATTTACTGACCATCATTAGCTGCATTAAACTAATACAGATTATTATTTTTAGTTAAACAAAGTATATTTCTAAAATTGAGAAATAGGAGAAGTAGCACTTCTGTAATAATGTTCAGTTTTCTTTTATAGTCTGAAGGTAAAAGTCAGAAAAAGATCCACACACTGTCCCAACAGCTCCCAATGAATTCAATTCAACAGAGCAACACTGTGATCTAACAGAGATCTTCGCCGAGAATCGGCAAATAAATATCACAAAGCAAAACAAACAATACAGACATGAACATAAAAATCCCTCGGGTGGTTTTCGGTCTACATGATTAAGGGTCAATCCACTCTGAAACTGTTGATATATAAAGGACAAAGCGTGCCTCTGTGGAAAGGGCCAAAATAGAAAAACACATTGCAAAAAATACACATTATACAAGAACATATGGAATCACATTACACAGTAATGATGACATCACGTACCTTTGGAGAATGAAAGGAAATACAAAAACACAATGCGATCAAAAGTTTTGAGGTGAAGTATCTTACTGAAACAAACACCAACTCACTTTTAGTGTTCATGGATACAGCAATCGGTGACTCAAGCCCTTTGTGGTGCACCAAGCATTTGACGGACACGTCTTTCAGCAGCCCTGATTGGACGGTCAGTGTACTGATGACCAGAGTGGTCCCGTCGCCCTGTTGGAGCTGCGTCGTCACAGGGGGGCCCATGGTGCGGTTATCCCGCTCCACGTTCCACACTATCTCTGCTGGGGGCCGCGACACTGAGGTGCAGTTGGCCTCGATCACACCCGGAGACGTGGTCTTGTAGCTCACCTGAGGTTTGGGCAGCACTGGGAGACATAGACGGGCTTTTGGTAAATTGCTAACATGATACCTGGGAAAAACCTTGAAGCTTTTGGATCAGCTACGGTCTGTGAATTCCTGCACAATTACTCTAAGATCCATAAGTAAATCTCTGGCTGTTTCCAATTCTCTGTTCTGGGGGCTGAGCGAGGAATGTGATGCACTTGGAACCGAGAACATTTTTGTTGGCAAGAACACGATTAGCCACAGATATTTGGTCCTCGTAGTTTCAGAATCTTCTCAGAGATTCTAGGTGGCGAACTTCAACTGGAGTGTATCAGATTTCGGGGTGGGTCAAATCCCAACGGGGAAAGGTTCTTATAACAATAATTCTCAACAAAACCATAATTCCATGTGAACGAGCATAAGACTCTGCACTACTGTGATGCAATATAAAAGGCATGCATTGAGACATGTAAAGGCATTAAACACATAAACTAAATGTATGTTACTTAAGTACAATTTTGAGGTATTTCTACTTTATGAGTATTAGCCACTTTAAATACAGTAAAGTACAGTAAAGGATACCACTTCCACCACTGACATCTAATGCGGTCATTTCATCCCATGCAAAACTGAACCCACTGGCAGCCTTGATTGTGGCATGATGACTTTAATGTCTGCAGAGCACTTTTAAGGCTTCTCCATTTGACCACTTCTCTGGTATTTTAACAAAGTGCTCATCCAATCGACATTGTTTTTAAATGTTAAACCTTGTATCACTTTTTAATTTAATGATGTTTCGCAGCTCTGCAACAGTTTAATTCCATTGCATTTTGAGTCATTCTGATGATTTACTTTTGTTGTAAAAATTGTTTTATGAAGTTAGTTATCACTGTCTGCGGACAGCATGTGTGAGTGTGTGTGTGTGGGGGGGGCATCACATTATCCAGGGTGGGATGGGGGTGGAAGGCTGTTGGCAGCTTTACACAGCAAAAAGAAAACAAAAAAAAAAACCAAACATTAATGCTAATCGTGCCTCACTACTAGAAACACCTACTGTACTGTACAGTTCGGTTTCAAACAAAAGCACAACTGTTTGTTGAGATAACGGCGAGAGAAAGGCAGCGGGACAAAAGTGGGGAAGCAAATGAGCAAAAAGAGAAGGAGACAAAGCACAGAGGGAATGACTGTCTGCTGCAAACACTGACACACTCATGCATCAGGATCTCCCTCCCTGCCTCCATCATTCTTTCGAATGGTCCATTCTTCACATGGACACACTGGTCTGTGTTTGTGTGTTAACAAATCAACCGACAGCGCAGCCTTGCTGTATCATGACATTCCTGTCTAAATCCCAGCGGTACCTGTCTTTCCTACAGAGTTAAAGTCCATGTTGAGCCTCTTTGCCCTCATGAACACATGACTGACTCCCTCTTTCCTCCCACACGATTCCGTCTTCCCAGCTCCTACATCTAGCGTAGGACAGATTCACTCACAGCTACAGCCCCGCAGAAATGTGCATCTGTGACATGCTCTGCCAGTGAGGTGAACACAAAAGTGACACTATTGTTAAACAAAGCAACAGAAGACAGATGCCTGTAGTAACAACAATAGCATCTGCAACAAATATATGTCTCTGCACTGAACGCCAGATTTTTAGCTTTTTATTCTGTATGGCTCTAGGGTTGGGAGTGTGGGTCCAACACTTTGGTCTGGAGTAAAAAATGTTAATTTGATGGACTGAGTGTGTAATTTGATGCAGACATTCATGGTCCCCAGACTAAGACTCCTAATAACTTTGTTGATCCCTGAATATTTCATCTAGCGCCTTACACTTGTCCAATGCTTAATCTAATTAAAAGGATAACTCAAAAACTAACAAACAAACTCCCAACAGCCTACACTGTATTTTAAGATTAAAGGATGAGAGTGAAGGATTTTTTCAGGAAGTTAATATGAGGCTTTAGTAGTCTGAGTTAGCCAAATCAAGTGGGTATCTTCCTTAAGTGCAGTCCATTAATGCAACAGTTTGATCCTTGCAGAGCTGCAGCAGGTGGATGTGTGACTGCCAGGATGACTCGAGACTGCAAAAAGATGCATATTATCTTCAGCTAGATTTAAAGGATTTATTCAACATCTTGGGAATTTTATCTTTGTGTAGAGCCACTCTAGCTGTTTCCCAGTTTCCAGTCTTTATGCTAAGATAAGCTAACCAGTAGCTTCATATTTAGTCTACTGTACAGACACAAGAGTGGTGTCAATCTTCTTCTATAACAAGAAAAGAAAAAGCGAAGGAGCATATTTTCCAAAATGTTCAGCTATCCTTTGAAGAGAGCATTTGCACAGAACGAGGACTGTGCATTTTGTCCCCCATCTCTTACATTGAAGTTTCACTAGGAAGGGATCAGCTCACAGCCAGCATAAACATGAGGAACGATCCCAGAGACCAATACCTCTGTCAGCGTACATATAGGCATGCGAGTATATACACTTATGCTTTAATCCAGCCTTATGGCCTCAGTCCTACATTGCGTCATGCTACCTTAAACAGAAATGTCAGTGGATATTTACCATAAGTGGCGAGGCAAACCGTGGAGCTCTTCAGGCCGTCAGGTTGTGTGGTGTACAGGCAGGTGTAGCAGCCCTCGTCCTGGATAGAGACCGGCTGGATGGTGAGCTGACTGTCGGACATGGAGGCACTTAGCCAGACTCTGCCTTGGTACGGTGGCTCTATCATGGGGTCGCTCTTTTTTGCAAAGGAGGCCACCTCTGTGGAGGCTCCTTGTGCAGAAGTGTGCCTCCACATGATGTGCTGCACCTTTTCCGGCAAACCATAGGAGCAGGAGAGGGAGGCCTTCTTGCCGCTCACTGCTGTCTTGTTGCCGTCAACAGTCACTTTCGCTGGGTGTGAAAAGAGCCCACCACCCAGTGAACGAATGACGGATGAGGAGAAAAGGCACAAAAAAGAACAGGGAGGCAGAGGGTGAAAAATAGGACAATTTTCAGAAATATGAGGCTCCCAAACAGAAACCAGTCACTGGAATCTGCAACAGCTGTTTCTGGTTAGAAGAATAAGCCCTCCTTCTCCACGGCTCCACAACTCTTTATTAACATGACTGGCTGAGGCTCAACAGGCTCATCAACTTGTGTCCAGAGGTTAGGGGTGGTTAGGGACATCTGTATTCACAAATTAACATTCACATTGCAGGGAGGAGTAGCTGCCCCTGGAGTCTACTGGAGAATTGGATTTGTTTTATATTTAAAGAGCAGGTATCACATATCAGTTATGCGGCATTCACCGCATTTACGAGCAGCAGAGTGGGAAAAAGTGCCACCGCCAGCCTCCGACTTGTAATTCTGAGTCTGAGATCTCGGCAATTTCTGACACAGACGATATCTCCCTCTTGGTGAAAAGAACTACAGAGGTCTCAGCAAACTGCTGGCAAAATGGTGACTAGTGCACAACTGCTGGCAGTTATCAAAATAAAATTTGAACACTAATACAATAGATTCAGCTCATTTAAAAAGGAGCTATACGCGGTTTGTTAATATCAAGTTCATCTGAGCACCTTCTGTCTCCCTTCAGTGTCAACATGAACATTGATCAACACATTCACAACTGTGTCACAACAGCAGTCACTTCCTGGCTTGTGTCATAGGCTAAAATTTCATCGAAAATTCTCCTGTCAGGGTTGAATGTATGTCAAAGGCCCACATCTTTGTTGATTTTTGCTTTCTCACTGCATTTCTAACTCTCTCACAGGCCAGCATGTCACTACTGTACATGGCTTTGACCCTCGCTTTCTTGCTATTGGTCACTGGTAGCACTGGCGATCAAAGAACCAAAGCTTTGTCTACTGATACTTGCCTTTAAACCAAATTCTAAATAACATCTAAATAGTACATCACACTGCATGAGGGTCACCTACAGCCACCAGAGTGGTCCTGTGGACTCTGGTGCTCATTAATGGCTGTACTCACCAGTAACAGTGAGGCAGGTCTGTCCCTGCTTTGAACCAGAAGGATGCATGTCAAAGATGCAGGTGTAGCAGCCTTCGTCACGGAAGCCCACCCTGCGGATGACGATAGCCGAGGTGTCTGCTGAGGAGGCGGAGAGCTCCACATGCTGCTGTCCGCTCACACTGTCTCTGAGGCCGGGATGGTAGCTCAGCAGGGTCTGGTTCTGGACATCCAGCCAACGCACCTGCCTCAGAGACTCACCTCGGTCCCTCGAAACACTGCAAGTCAGAGTGAAGGGCTTCTCCACCGGAGCTTCCAGACGCTCCGGTGCTGTTACCCTGCCTGCAACATCCACCAATATAAAGAACAATAATTGGAATGTGGTGTGACGTGAGTTCTCAATATGGGTTGTTATGGCATACTCACCCTGCAGTCTTCCCACCATCAGTAGGAGTAAACACACCTGCAGACCTTTCCTACATGAGGCCTGGATCATCATCATCATCATCATTGCTCATTTAAGAGGGGTTCCTGGGGAGTAGGAAGAGCAGTACTGACATGTGGAAAAACGTTATCATAGTTATGAACTCAAACTCTCCTCTAATGTCTGCAAGAGGTGATCCAACAGTAATACAGAAACAATTTAGACCCAGAGCCAATTCAGCTCCTGTGGTCAGAAGCTGTCGAACACATTTAAACTATTCAATGGGATGCAATGCAAAAGCATGTCCTTGGGTGCTATAATATCCAATGTACATAGATTTTCAGATAAAAAAATAAGTTAATAGTAGGTTTCAGAGTCATCAGATCTCTTTAAACGCTTGAACAGATTTGATCTGAACACTGACTAAACCGATTCTAGGGTGAATTCCAGTCTAATAGGACAGCTTGCAATGAACTTAATAAATAAATACAAACCTATTATAGCCAGTTACACATCAAAGATGTACATAAATTATATAAAAGTTCCACAAGTTTTTGATTGAATTAGATATTTTGTAGTTAATCAAGAGAAGGGAATTATCTGTCGTGTTTTTTCCCCGGTTTCATACAAATTATGAGACTGAGACACTCACCTCTACTTGTCCTAGCGCAAAAGGTAAGAAGCCAGCAGTTGCAGATGTTCCACCTCTGTCTTTTGCAACATCACTCCAGGGAGAAACTATTTTTTACTCATCCGAGTGTTTTCTATTCTGCGCACCAGCAGCACAACGAACACCAGCCGGCGGCAGCTCCAAATTTGTGGAGTTCTGAGTGCAGGCAAACCCATGGCGCAGATTAGTGTTCACCGCGCCCTCTAGTGCCACTTAGTATGTACTGCTTTGTGGGGCAGGTGGAGATTTTAGGTTAAGAGTTTCATTCCTGTTTGTCGTGGAGTAATTGTTCCGTGGGCACAGCCTTCTCGACCTTCTCCTGCTACATTACCTCCTTGAACAGTAGTGTAGTAAAAGTATACAAAGCACAGCGTTATTATCAGTAGTATTAGTAGTATTAATAGTAGTACTAGGAGAGTTAGTGCTGCTGTTCCTGTGGCGGTGATTAGTAGCAGCAGCAAAAACAGTTTTGTCTCCCTCTGCAGGTAAACATGGTAACTGCAATGACCAAGCTATAATCCTCACAGCGTTAAAGAAAAAAAAATACAAACAAGTTTATGATTTAAAAAACAAGCTTATGATTTACTATCTAAACTATATTTAAAAATGTTTTAAAGTATTATGAAAGCCATGAATATTGTGATTTACGTTTCGGCGTGTTTGTGACACGTCACAGTTTTGCGACGGAAGTGTGTTTTCTGACTCGTCTTGGTGACGTACCCCCATGGAGCAAACGTCGTAACTTGACAGCTGAACAACAAATGCGCCAAAAATGGGATCATTAGCAAGATAACAAACCTTTCGAACATTTCAAGCCTGACTGATATTTCATAGCAGCATGAATTGAAACTGTCCTCGACCCTGCTGCACCTGCACAGTCGGTTATTTTGCGGACTAAAGGCTGTTTCACGGGCATCATCATGTCGTTTCTGGTGGACTCGGTCATCATGTTCACCTCGCAGGTGAGCTAGTGACGAGTTGTTAAAGTCAGCAAGTTGGCGTGTATATTTCTTTCACTGAAAAATTGTATCCAGCGCATGTTGTAAGCTAACGCCACAGCTTTCTTGTTAATGTTACCTCTGATGAAAGGGCTGAACACGCTGTCAGCACCGAGGTCACTATTTCAAAACTGTATTTTTAAAAGAATTAAGTTGAAGGTTATAACCCAACATAATTTCTAATCAAATAATTGAGCAGTTTTTGATTACATCTTGCGCTACGCATAAATAAATAGGAAAATATTGTATTTAAACAGGTTTAGTGGAATTAGCAAAAATATTGTTCATCATTTTGAAGCACAGGATATTGCAGTATTTCTGATACATTTCCAGCAGGTGGCACATTCCACGCAGTAAAGAAGTACTGTCATTGTTTTACAATGAAATGTTGAATTATACAAAAAATAAAATAAAAATGTTCCAAGACAACGGTGATACATCTTGTGTTGTCTGTGCTTTGTAGGTCATTGTGTTATGAGCGACAAAATATTCTTGTCGGGCGACAGATATCATTTGGAAAATCAGGAAAAGCACTATTGTCAATAATAACATTAATGCTGTGTCCTAGTTAGCCACGACAGTGAGGCAGAATACACAATACCGGGAGTCTGAAACTGAAGCAGCTAAATGGAATTCAGCCGCCATTTATTTAATTATTTAAACCTGGGCTTTTTGCTGCTGTGACATGTCGAAATGTCTTCGATGAAAAATGCCTGTAGTGAAAGAAACTTTAAGTCATAGACTTCATATTTGACATTAGATCTAATGTTAGGTCTTTTGCAAATTTGATTTCCCAATTTACTCGCTAGCTTGATGAAACTCAGACAGGAAAAGGGTAGTTTTTGTAATGAGCGTTTGAAAAATATATTAATCTAATATCCCCCTTCTTTCCTTCCTCCAAATAATTCCCATTCAATCCAACACAGGTGCTGTTCTTTGGATTTGGCTGGTTATTCTTCATGCGGCAGCTGTTTAAAGACTATGAGGTTCAGTATTATTGCAAGCTTTTATTTACAAGTAACTACTGTGATGGATGTGATTGGGAGGCATAGTGAGGATTCCAATGAGGAAAACACATGAGTGTATTTTCACCTGGTCATCACTGACAATCACAGGACGTCCTCTGGGCTAACAGCATTAACAGTTTTTGTGTTTGTTGCCAGGTGCGACAGTACGTTGTCCAGGTGGTTTTCTCCATCACATTTGCTTTTTCATGTACCATGTTTGAGCTCATCATCTTTGAGATTCTGGGTGCCTTAAGTAGTAGGTAAGTACATTTTCTGAGGAATATAAGTGTTTTAATGCTGCTTACAGCAGATGAAGAATTTTAACCCTCATGTCTTTGCCACAGTTCTAGGTATTTCCACTGGAAGCTGAATCTGTATGTGATACTACTGGTTCTAATCTTTGTGGTGCCTTTCTACATTGGTTACTTTGTTGTCAGCAACATACGCCTGTGTAAGTATAGCTGTTTTGCGGAGTATTGAAAATAAAATACTGTAACTAAAATATAATGCTGCTCTTTGACAGATGTCATTTGACACATTGTGTGACAGAAAGCTGTTTGCTTTTTGTCTGTGTAGTGCATAGACAGAGGCTTCTGTTTTCTTGTATGGTGTGGTTTACCTTCATGTATTTCTTCTGGAAGTTGGGAGACCCATTCCCCATCCTGAGTCCAAAACATGGTGAGTCTGCCTCCTTCTCCTCTCTGTGCACTATTAGCATTAGTTTATGACTGGATGCCATTCCTTTCTCATTATGTGAGAGTCCTCTGCAAAGAGTGGTGAAAGGTAGGTGAAACAATGGTGTTGCTTTTTTCAGTCTGTTGTCTTTTGTTTAGGTATTCTGTCCATTGAGCAGCTAATCAGTCGCGTTGGTGTGATCGGCGTTACACTCATGGCTCTGTTGTCTGGGTTTGGTGCGGTCAACTGTCCATACACGTACATGTCCTATTTCCTCAGGTAAGCTGGTATCACGCAGCCAAAGTCTGCATCATTTCCATCCTGAATCGCATCGCTGTTTACATGACGCATGCTGCCATTGCTTTGATGTTTCTTGCTTTGTTGTTTTCACAGAAATGTAACCGACAGCGACATCCTTGCTCTGGAGAGGCGACTGCTTCAGACTATGGACATGATTGTCAGCAAGAAGAAGCGGTGAGTAAAAAAAAAAAGAAGACATTTTTGAATTTTTAAAATAAGATTAATAAAACAAACTATTGTGCCACTACAAATTGTTCTACGTGTGTGTAGAATTGCCATGACACGGAGGCAGATGTACCAACGTGGGGAAGACCAGAACAAACAGACAGGATTCTGGGGCATGATCAAGAGTGTTACCTCCACACAAACAGGCAGCGAAAGTATCCTTTATATTGCAAAAAGACTTCATTTTTAGCTGTTACCAGATAACTACATACTAATTGTCCACAGTATTTATAGTAGATGTCAACCTTGACTTTTACCCTCCAGACCTCTCTCTGATCCAGCAGGAGGTCGATGCTCTAGAGGAGCTGAGTCGACAACTCTTTCTTGAGACTGTGGACCTGCAGGCCACCAAGGTAACACATATACATGTACACACAAGCACACTATGTTCTACTTAACTGTAGAGAGACACAGAGGGAATCGAAAACAAAAATATGGAAGAACATGCAGGCTATAGTCTTGAATTAATTTATTCAAATGAATGGATGGAAATGTAAACAAGTAACTGATTTATCAACCTGAAGGTGACGAATGATATGTCAGTGTTGTGTAACATCTTGTTTCGACTGCCACAAGCGGCCATAAAAATCAGTTATTACAGGTTTAAATGTACTTTAATCGTTGTATGTGCCTTGACTTGCACATGTGATAGCTCTGACTTTTGTTTGACTCTTCTGAAGGCTCAGTTGAAGCCACGTGGTTCAGCCACACCAAACATTACATTCAGGGATCTCTAACCTCGTACCTAAACATCAGCATTTTCCATGTTTATGCCTAAACCTAAACATCTGTAATATGATGCATATCAATCTCTATATAAAATGCATATAACCTCCCCTACTGTAATTTGAACCAGGTTTATTGCCACCATATATCATCACATGCAGTATTACATCACTGGACCTCACCAAAGATAGCATGTTTGATAGCATGTTGTCAGGGCTGCCCTTGGCTAATCACATGGTTCATACAGATCACAGAGAAAAAGTAATGTGCAGCTCCCCATATCATTTTTATCCATGGTTTTTGGTCAAGTCAGTGCCTGATTATATTATTTAAACTGAAAACAGGAGTCTCGGAAACCTGAACTAGAGAACCCCAGACTGCCATTACAGACACACACATTTATCTATACACACTATGCCCATTTTGATTACCCTTTAAATTATTAGATAATTCTTTACCACCACCTTTTCTTATCTTTAGGAGCGAATAGAGTACTCAAAGACGTTCCAGGGGAAATACTTCAACTTCCTCGGCTACTTCTTTTCCATCTATTGTGTTTGGAAAATCTTCATGGTGAGAACATTCACAATTGAATTCTGGCATTGTGTGTCTTTCCCGCATACTCACACATAGATATTGTGAGTGCTACGGCCCAGTTGCATAATCACATTTTGTTGTGTTTTTCATTGTTCGAAATGGACTTTAACTTTAAAAATCCCTCTTCTGTCCATCATAGGCCACTATAAACATTGTGTTTGATCGAGTTGGAAAGACGGATCCAGTGACGAGGGGTATTGAAATTACAGTCAACTACTTGGGCATCCAGTTTGATGTAAGACTCACACACCTGCAGAAATAGCCACATGTAAAGATCATTACCGGCGCATTATAATTTCTCTGCCTCTGTTCTCTGCAGTGAACGTGGTCACCATCGGTTTTCTTTTCCTCACGTAGACAATTATTTGATTGGGTTCTCATAGCTCACACTAACAGAGCAAGACATTATGTTAAAATGACATGAATAAATGATGAATGCAGACTGAAAGTTGACATCCTCTGTCCCTACTCTAAATAAACATTTTCATTGATTTGTTTTTCATATTAGTTTGATCTCTTTCTCCCCGTCTCAGGTAAAGTTTTGGTCCCAGCACATCTCTTTTATCTTGGTGGGAATAATAATCGTGACATCCATTCGTGGCTTACTCATCACCCTCACTAAGGTAAAACTATCACTTGATACATATAGATCTTGATGTTAATAAATCTGTGAGATCTCTATTTAACCAAATATTTAATGTGTCTTCGTTTTTAGTTCTTCTATGCAATATCAAGCAACAAGTCCTCCAATGTCATCGTGCTTGTCCTCGCTCAGATCATGGTGAGTGTGTTGCTTTATAGTTGCACAGCCTACAAACAACAGATAAACCAACACATTCTCTCTGTGTGTGTCTCACTCCACTAGGGGATGTATTTTGTATCATCCGTGTTGCTGATGCGTATGAGCATGCCGCTGGAGTATCGCTCCATTGTGACAGAGGTTCTTGGAGAGCTGCAGTTCAACTTCTACCACCGTTGGTTTGACGTCATCTTCCTGGTCAGCGCACTGTCCAGCATCCTCTTCCTCTATCTCGCCCACAAGCAGGCACCAGAGAAACACATGACCCTCTGATTCCCTACATCTATTCCCACCTGGATGTGACTCCTGACCCCTGTGGTGACTTTGAATCTGGAATTTAGGGATATCCAGAAATCATAGTTTTTCTTTTTCTTTTTCTTTTTTTTTGTGTTAAATATAGGATATAATTATCTGGACTGCGTGTTCCTGAATCAGGAATAGCTGTTGGATGCAGGTAATGGGGAACTATTGGAGCACATGTGGAAACAAATTGCATTCTCTATCTACAGAACAAACATTACCATTAGGAATTTAAATTTACCTGCAAATGCAAACGCTCGATGTGGTCTTACATTTTGACCAAAATTATCTTTCTTTTGTCTGAACACACTGGAGCTGCACTGTTCACAGTACATCCCTGCTTTAGTCCCACTGAGGTGTAAATGGACTATATGAAGGAAAGATCAAGATCACTCATGATCTCCAACCTGAAGCGGCTGTTATCTTTTAACAAAATGTGTCATTTAATTGAGAACAAAATCAAATACCCATATAGTAAGCTTAATTCAGATATATATGGTATACGATATATATATTCAGGTATATGTTCATTTATTTGTGTTCATGGACATTGTCATTCATTTACTTCTATTTAGAAATAGGAACAATAAAGTAATTTTTTAAAACATTAAATAAAGGCAGCAGTCATTGCATAGGGAAAAAACACGTGAAAGGCCACAGTATTAACTGGCAACATTAATAGAGTTAGCTTAAGTTCTGTAGGCTGTAGTTATCTTGGTAACATTGTTAAATCTCAGGTTTAGGAAAGGCATTGCTCAGATCACTGCACAGGCTCATCGACATGTAGATCTACTCTTTGCATCAAAGGCAGACAAACGTATTCAGGAACGTATTCAGGTTTTGTTCTCGGGCCTTTTATACATGCAAATATTCTGCTATCATTTAGATATTGACAGTGAATTTCAAAAGTCTTTACTGTCCTTTTGTTTTTTCCCTTCAACTCTTTGTCTCCTGTGATATTAATTGGATGTGCCCTTAGTGCTGATTGTTTAAAAAAAACCGATGGATCAACAGTAGATTGACAAAAGCCAAATCAGGAAACTGGGTTTTTTCAGTGGCTTCTCAGAATCTCGCATCAAAACTGTCTTCAGATGAAGATGATGATACAGATGAGGTCTAGAAGAGAGGGAAAATCAAATCACAATTCTTTTCGATATTGAAATTTTTTTCTCATGTCAGCTTTTAGCTGAAAAGATAAACAGGGATTGACATGATGCATGCAATGGTCCTAGCCTTTGGTAAAACTGCAGCAAGAACATGGCCACCTATTAACAAGATTTTAGAGACTACTTAAGAACAGCAGTGCTTAAAACTAAATGCTAATGTCAGCATGGTAACGACAACAATTCTAACATGCTGATGTGTATCAGATATGGTTACCATGTTCACCATCTTAGTTCATGTCTATTGCTAGCTGGCACTAAAACACAAAGTCCAACTGACGCAGATGGGAGTGTCATTAGATTTTTGATCATAAACCTATTGAATAAATTAAAAACATCTACGGCTCACCAAAGTTGTTCCAATTCAACTTCCTGAGGGGGACAAATGTCTGTGTGACATGTCACGGCAATCCATCCAATAAGATGGGAAGACTTGTCACTCAAAACCACAAAAGTCAACCTCAGGAAAAAGCAGGGGGTCACCAAAGTCAGTAGTACCCACTGTTGGGCAACCATAAATATATCTTGACAAAGTTTTGTGCCAGGCCATCTGTAGATGCTCAGATACAGTATGTCACTGGGTAAGTGAAAACTTTGACCTGCTGGTGGCGCTAGAGGGAAAGTCAGGTGATCGCCATCGTCATTAGCATTCATTGTTTGGGAAACATGCATGTCTACAAAGTTCTGTGGCAATTCATCCAATAATTATTGAGATATTTCAGTCTGGACCAAAGTAGTCGACCGACTGACAAACCAACATTGCCATGCTGCTAGCAAAAATGTTACCTGTGAACATTTAAGAAATGCCACTCGCCTGCTTTCTTGCTGGTTCAGGGGCGCTTGCTTGTTGGGTTTCAGGTCTGGCGTCCACCTCATGTTGCTCCTTCCTGCTGGCCTCTGGAGTATCCGCAGTGTGGACCTGAACATAAGATTGTTCCCCCAGTAGCAGGTGTGTGATGGTCACTCCTTTAGATTTGAGTTGGTTGTAGATGCTCTTTTTCGCCACCAGCATCTCCAGAGAGCTGCCACTGCTGCAGATGATTGCCACGACCTCCTCGTGGCTACTCTGCTCCACATTTACTCCGTTCACCTCCACCACGATATCGTCATCCTCCAAACCCGCCCTGTCAGCCACTCCACCCTTCACCACCTGAAACAAAGTGTCTTACAACTTTGATTTCAAATGGTAATGATTAAATAGCGGGGCATTGCTGAAAATCGTACCTCCTTGATGTACTGTCCAGGCACCCCCTGGATGCCATTTAGGTGAAAGCCATAGCCAGCTGAGGTCTTCTCCATCTTACACAGTTTAGGCTTGAGCACCTCCTCACTCTCCTGAACAGGTGTGGATGGTTGGACAGGGGGAGGTAAATTGATGGCCTCTGTGTAACTGGGCGGTGAGATGGACTCCTTCATCTCTTCCCAGAAAAGCATAGGAGACACTTTACCCTGTGAGGGACACAACAATGACATTATATAGATAGTCTACAGTCTATTAAAGTTAGTTAGTGGCACCCTGATTCACCTGCTTATACATTTGGTCCGTGTCTTTGTCCACCACTAGGAGACAGCATTTATTGCCGCTCTGCCGGATTCTGTCCACCACCTGCTCATGGCTGCAGCCATCCACCTCCTTGCCATCGACGGCCACTATTCTGTCCATTTCCTTCAGTCCTGCTTTTTCTGCTGGGCTGTCTCTGTCTATGTCCTTTAAGAAGTGGCCTGCATTGAGTTAATGAGCACACTGTAAAAACGCAGCCTCCTTTCTGTGGTTTAATGTTTGTTAGGATACAAGCAATTTGTAACACATTTATTATGGCCTTGCCTGTTTGATTGGGCTCCTCCCTGAGCAGGAAGCCATAGCCATCAGATCCTCTGGTCATATCTGCGGTGCGTGGCTTGTGCAGGAGATACTTGACTGAGGCTAACCATGCTCCTATCTTCATATTCTTGTCACGGTAGTACCTTTCTGTTTCCTCATCAACCAACAGGAACATCATCCTGCTGCCAGCCAGCTTGATCTTGTTCACTACTTGTTCGTGTGTGGAGCCTTCTACACTCTCCCCGTTGACCTCCAGCAGACGGTCGTTGACTTTGATCCCCACCCTGTCGGCCACGCTTCCCGGGATCACCTCTGTCATGAACAAACCCAGCTCACCTAGAGAGGTTGTTATAGTAGATATGAAGTAAGCTAAAATATTCAAACTTAGAGGTATTTGAGATTTCAGATAATGGAGACAGTTCTGTACAGTCTGATGAAATGAATAGCATAACTTTATGATTAAGGCACCATTAATAAAGCATCTACTAATATGTTATTGATTAGTTATAATCTTTTGGTCGCCAGGTTGTGCAAATTCCTTTGGCTGGTTTTCATCCTCCTCCAATAGGGTACTTGCTTTACTTTCATTTTGCTCAAATCTGACCTCCGACCTTTTGGAAAAGAGAACAATTGAACCAAAATACCTTATATAAAGGGAAACTCCACTGATCTTACACATCAAAGCCCATTTACCGTTCTTGGGGAGTACTACTTCATATGTGAAAAAAGTTGGTAATGCCTTTTGTGGCTCCAGAGGGAGCTGCGCAAAATTGGATAAACTGAATCAAGTGATGTCCCTTTCGTCAGTGTAGGTTTGGGCCTGAAAACTGCAAGACTGAAAACGAATAAAATCTGGGGTTGTGGAGTTAGAAAGAAGTGAGCTTACCAGACCTCTGTAGGCAGCTCCTACTGCTGCTACTAGCATGACATACACGATCTCCAACCTGTCAACTGTCAGTGGTCGAGTTGCACTATGGGTAATGTAAACACCATGTTTTGACAAGACGAATGCATTGATTTTGATACTTAAAAATAACAACAAAAAACTCAAACTTGAGTCTAAAATTGTTAGGGGTACAATGCTAAATGGGTGGAGTACTCTTTATACTTATTGCCTTTTACATCTGTAGACTTGATTGATTACAGTAGGTTTTTTTTTAATCAATTTCTAATAAGCCATGTCTGGAGTTATAAATGCTTATATATGCCATTAATAAAGGGTTTTACAACAATCCATCACGTCTGCAGTTAGTTGGTGTTAAAGAGTAACTTAACACCAGGCTATAAAGCAATGTTTCACAGTCCTCTGGGTGAAGGTTTCAAGCCTCCTCAGGTGTGGTTGGGTGTAATCAGTAGTTTGCTCTACTGCAACTGCAACCACACCCATTAGTGATGTCACGAAGTCCTGATGAGTTAAAGACCTAAATTCAGTAAGGCAAAGAAAGTGTCATTCTGGAGTAGGAAAGAAACTAACCAATGAGAGATTTCACAGTGTGGCAAACCCAAAAGTTCTTATTAAAGACTTGCTACTGATCTCTTTAAGAATTGTAAAAATGTTTTTTAACCATTATAAAGCCATTACTTACAACCTATAAATCTTTTTTAAATGGTGCCAAATTCTTGATGCTGTGATTTGTTCCACCCACATAGGTAAATAAATTAAACTGGTTTATTTGTATGTCATAATTTGTGCTTTTTAATGGTTCTTTTTTCTATTATTGGTCCTAAATTGCAATTCCTTAACCCTGCAACCTCAGCTCACCTTTGACTGAGCGAAGTGAAAACCCAAAGCTTGAGCTGGACTTAACCAGGTAGCTGAGTTTGGGTTTTGGAGCCTGCTTGGCCACACCATTGGCAACTGCTGTGCTCTGAGGCTCGGACAGGTTCACTCCCTGTGCTTTGGCTTGCTTGTAGGAAGCTTCATCCAGGATGTGGAATGTGACTGTTGCTCCACTGTTTCTCACCATGTCCACCACCTGTCTCCCGGGGAACACATAAAGAAGGATGACATAATGCTATCATTCTAAGGAGCCCCAAAACTGACAAAATATAGTAAAAGATTATCAGACAAGTAGAAAATCTAACATGATACATCAATCCATAAAACTGTTGGTTGAATGATTAAAGTGAAGTGTAAAATGCTTTTTCTTTAACCTCCAATAAGTTGGTAAAAAAGCATATTAATTTTTTTCGTTAATCACAAATTTGATAAATAAATTAAAACAGTTTAGAAATGTGTGTTAAGACCTGCAAACATATTATTTTAATGCAATTTATTTTACCAACTGATTGGAGGGTAAAGTAAAGTGTAAAACATTCCATTTATTATGTTCCATCTGATTGATTGTTTAACTAACATTATTTATTGATGTATTCAGTTACATTTTTCCCTTGTCTGATAACCTTTTACTGCATTTTGTCATTTCCGGGGCTCCATATCAGTCTGGGAGATGTTATTGATTTAATTAATGCACTGCAGTTATTTTACATCCTACTTACCTCTGCATGGGACAGTCCATCAACAAATGTTCCACTGACTTGCAGGATGCGGTCTCCATCTTTCATGCCGGCCAGTTCAGCTGGACCTCCCATTTCCAGGCAGCGGATCAGGTGACCCTCCTCACCATGCTCCACCCTCAAGTAGAAGCCAAATGTATGACCTGGACTCTTGGTTAGAGAAATCACCCTCAGCTTGTGCCCGGCCATGTCCTACCATGGAGGAGAGGGTTAGAAATATACAGCTCTGGAAAAAATTAAGAGACCACTGCAAAATTATCAGTTCTCTGGTTTTACTATTTATAGGTATGTGTTTGAGTAAAATGAACTTTGGAAAATGTGGAGTGGTCTCTTAACT
>JAVQJV010032785.1:0-27340 GCA_036024995.1 Gadopsis bispinosus
TAAATAATCCTGTAAATACATGGACTGTTCCTTTGTTAAGGATGCACTAGGAGCATTGGAGACTCCAGGGGGAAGACCCAAACCAGGTGAGAGGGTGGACACTCCACTGACAGATGTCATCAATAGGAATCTGAAGGTTGCTATGGCCAACAGCACCCGAAATAACATCACAGACATGCAAGCCATCTCTGCTAGTCCCCAGCTTACCAAGATGACCAAGAAGGAGGTAAACTAAAATACATAGAAATACGGTATGCATCCTTGACGTCGGTGGTTTAATATCAGAATATATATATATCAGAACCTCATTTATCAAATACTGTTTGTAAGGTCCCAGAAAAAGAAGCCAGTCCTCTGACTGGAGTTGTGGTCTGTGTGGGAAAGAAACTGAGCAAAATGCAGAGTGAACTGAATGCCATCGCTGCCTCGCTTGGAGCCGACTTCAGGTATTCAACACATTTATGCAAACTAACATTTTTTCAAGTCTTTGTTAGTCTGCCACCACTTAGATTAAAATTGCTTTTAGAAGACCTTCTTTTCAGCCACGAAATACAGAAGGAATGATTTTTGTGATCAGTAACTCCTTTAACGTATTTATGGGCATGTCAGAGTTGTTTGGGGAAAAAACTGCAATTCTACCATTTTAATCTTAATTTCAGTAAATATGGATGAAAATGGTACAAACAGCTCTGTATCGACTTTTATGATTTTTTTTTTTTAAGGTGGGCTTGTGACGATACAGTGACACACTACATCTACCAGGGCCGCGTGGGGGACAACACCCGGGAATACAGAGGAGTGAAGGAGCGAGGGCTGCGTGTGGTCTCCCAGTACTGGCTGCAGGCTGTACGTTTCCCAGTAGAAAATATAAATAGGACCCAACTCTACTTTACTGCTAAACATGTTTTTACTCTCAAGTGCACTGCACAGGAAGACACTGAACCATTTACTGTAGAGCAGTTCTATATTTTCACTTTTATATGAATCGGGACTGGAACTAATGATTGTTGTCAGTATCGATTAATCAATCATTTATTTTGACAATGAATTGATGAAACATTTAGTCTAGAAAATGACAGAAAACGGTGAAAAATGCCCATAATTAAAATGTTTAAATGCCAGAAATACTCATTACACTCATACATCATTAATAATGATATAAAAACAGACAAGCAGCAAATTCCCACATTTGAGAAGCTGGAACTGTAAATATTTGGCATTTATGGTTGAAAGCTTTCTTAAAAGATTAGACAATTATCAAAATAGTTGCAGATAAATTTTTTGTCAATTGTTTCAGAAAACCACATTCACATTCATCTTTCAATTCAGTTCAATTCAATTTTATTTACATAGCGCTATATCATAACAAAGTTATCTCATAGCACTTGTTAATATAGAGCAAGTCCAAGCCAACTCTATATGTACAGACCCAACAATTCAAATCTTCCAATTCACTTGAGCTACTTTCCTTCAAACTGAGGACATAAACCCATTCTTACACCACAAAGGGAAGGATTAGGGTAAAGATATAACCACCATGATGCTCTCACAAAGATTTAGGCCAAACATTTTGTTGCCAGGCTTGTAAAGAAATTGTGTCCTCAAGAAGGTACATAAAGTGATATTAAGATACACTTATTTGACACTTGGATCTGGGATTTACATGGTGGTTGTGCCTCTTTGTGCCTCCTGTTATCATTCAGAATTCACTCAGCACATTTCACCTAGGGGAAATTATTATCATGTCATCAACAAAAGCTGAATATTCAGTCATAAACAGCTTTGATGTGCTAATTCTGCTGATGGGCGATTCAGCCATGTTTTCCCTCGTAATCATTTCATTCAGTTAAAACTGCGCACACAGTACATATCCGCGCGCAGAGGTTTATTGGGGCTAACAAGCTACCTATGTCGTCTTGTGCAGTGTGCTGAGGAGCAGAGGCGTGTCCCCGAGTCTCTGTATCCTTTCACCTACAACCCCAAGATGAGCCTAAACCTCAGCCAGGTGCCCAGCAGCTCTCAGAGGTCCCCGCCGTCAACACGAACCCAACTCAAAGACATTCCTGAGGTGAAGGATGACAAGGTGGGTCTAAATATGCAATAAAATATAGACTAGAATTTCTCATGGGAATCAATTTTTTATGTTATTAGTAACTTTGTTAGTGCGGGGGGGGGGGGGTTCCTTTAATTGTCTTTGTGTTTCCCCATTTAATCATCTGTATAATTATTTGCCCTCAGTTTGACCACATTGCCACAGAAGAAGCTACAACTTCACGCTGTGTAAGCGATGGAAGCGTGGATCAAGAAGAGGTGAATGATGCTGTAGACAGAAGTGGTGGGTGTCTCTCTTTTCTCCTTTCATTTTAATTCCACAAAGCTGCTGCACATTTTTCATGATTGTCTCCTGTGTCCAGGTATTTCAGAGACGCTAGAAATGAGGGAGAACCTGCAAAGACAGCTCCAGGAGATCATGTCAGCCACCAAGCTGACGTCGGGGAGGCGTTCCTCAGTCAGACTCCGCAGGATGGGATCAGGAGGGGCCGACTCGGGCCCCCACACACCTGATGGGAGCCGGGTGGGACGCAGTGGGAGCAGGCGTACTCTGGAAGCTCTGAGGTAAGGACGCCTAATGTAGTGAGTATATTTTGTGGGGTTCACACACCTCATCGAGTTAAATTCACCTCATTCTGTCTTGATTTCAGGGTCTCCAGAGAAGCAGCTATGGACCTAAACACAGAGCCATCTCAGAGCGAACAGATAGTTTGGGATGACCCTACAGCCAGGGAGGAGAGGGCCAAGCTGGCGGATAATTTACAGTGGCCTGGCAGTCCCTCACAGCACTCTGAGCCCCTCGCACGTCCTCCTCCTCCCACTGCAGAAAGCGGCCCTCAGTTCAGGGACTCCATGACGGACTCGGAGCTGGTGGAGATGGGTAAGAGATCAGGAGCCTGTTTAGAAGTTGAAACATAGCCTAGCTCTAACCTAAGTGCTCACTAAGTGGAGATTTACACATCACTAAATTAAAACAAGTCAACACATAAACTACATAGAGATTAGTTGCTACTAAATGCCGGGTGTTACCTACCTAAATGAACCAACTGACAAAAGTAACGTTAGCTTGCTAATATATGCCAGTTTAGATTGAAGAGTGAAATTTGGAATGTGGAATATGGTGATATGGTAAAATGCTGTTTAATACTGATGGAAACTTGGAAGACTTAATATTACAGTTAGTCAAATTACAAAACGTTATGCCAATAATGTTAACTTAACATTCCATTCACACTGAAACACATTTCTCCATGTGTGCATCTATAAATAAAAAAAAGGCATGCCTACATTTACAAAGGATTGCCTGTTAAGTTTAATGTATTGTTCTGTGTCCTTAAACAGTTAATTTTGGATATTATGTCACAGCTCGTGACTTCCTGTTTACATTGTCACTTTTGATTGGACACGCTACATACAGTATGTTAAACAAGTCTTTACTAAGACATTCGCTGTAATCACTCTACCCTCTCCCAGCTGCTTGTGACGTCATCGACCAGCACATGAGCCAGAAAGTCACAACGCATCCAACAAAGGAGCGAGAGAACGACATCCTAACTCCTCGAGCCCCCAGCATCGCCTTCCCTCTCGCCAACCCTCCAGTAGCACCACAGCCACAGGTGAAGATTCATATTTACATTAACAACGTGTCTGCAAACATCTGCATACGCATGCAAATGCTGTTATGTAATATATATATAGATATAGATATATATATATAGTACATCAGCTGTAATATGCACCCTATAGTGTCTGTTTCAAACAAGCTGCTGGTGAATAAAGGTTCCGTCTTTCTCTCAGAAGGAGCGTGAAGAAAAAAAGCAGCCGCCCAGATTTCAGCTGTCCTCCCTCAGCCCTCAGGAACGCATTGATTACAGTCACCTCATAGAGGAGCTTGGTGAGTTTTCTAACTAATTAGGGCTCTAACAGTGTTTCATCATGTTGCAGTAGAAAGAAAAAAACACGCGGCATGTCACAGGCCTCAAGTCAGAGGAGCTAATTCCTGATGACTAAACAGGAGCATCTGCCTCCAGGGTCTGGGAGTATTGTGGCGTAAATGTTGTGAGCTCAGCATTCTCAAATCAACCATTGCACATCCTAAGTTGAACCATTATCAAAACGTATTTGGTTTATCCAACTAAAATGCAGCTTTTACAAAAAGAAACATTAGGAATAAAGGGACGACTGATTACATCCAATTAAATTCTTTCTAGAAGATTGTGTTTAATTCTGCCGCTAAAGGTGAATGTGTGAATGTCTTGAATAAGGGAACTTTGATGTGGACAGACAGCTGTACATTTAGTATATAGCAAGCTTTTATTATCCGCCCTGTAACCAACCCCAGTTTAGATACAGCAGATCTTATCTATAGTTCTTTGTTCCCTTTCTGTCTATGTGTGTTTGGTACTGTAGGTGGTGTAGTCCTGGACAAGCAGTCTTTCGACCCCAGCTGCTCCCACATCATCGTCGGGACGCCTCTGCGTAACGAAAAGTACCTGGCAGCGATGGCGGCCGGCAAATGGATCCTGCACCGCTCGTACCTGGAGGCCTGTCGCTCTGTGGGCCACTTCATCCAGGTCAGGATCTGAAGATTTCTCCTGTGTTTTTGAGAAATATTTTCTGTTGTCTAAAATGGGGGACAAAATACAAGACTAGAAAGAAAAGAAGTAACTTGCAAACAAACCACCATGGCTGTATAACCTCGCAATCATAAAGCCCACCACATTTTTAGCATATAGGATAAAAACTATATCTCCCAAACATCTACTTTTCCAGAAACTAAGACGTGCAGTTTTGCTATTAGCTCATCTTCATTAAACTATCCCAAAATGGTCTTATTTTTTATGCTGAGAAAGATCTTGCATCTCTACATCTGTTTGTGCTCCAGGAGGATGAGTATGAGTGGGGCAGTAGCTGCATTCTGGATGCGTTGCCCTCCATCACATCCCAGCAGAGGAGACTGGCGTTAGCTGCCATGCGCTGGAGAAAAACCCTGCAGGGACTCTCTGAGCAAGAGGTACACTAACAGAGCCAACAGAACAGTCCTATTGGCTGTCATTTTTTATTGTACATTATCTTGGGTGTTAAGCTATACTAAGTATTCTTTCTCTGTTTTTCAG
The DNA here is from genome assembly GCA_036024995.1 of Gadopsis bispinosus. Classification (NCBI taxonomy): domain Eukaryota; kingdom Metazoa; phylum Chordata; class Actinopteri; order Centrarchiformes; family Percichthyidae; genus Gadopsis; species Gadopsis bispinosus. Next base: position 5,169 of record JAVQJV010032785.1, read on the forward strand.
GGAGCCTTCAGCGGATGGACAGTCATGCTGAACATCGACCAGAACAGAGAATCAGGCTTCAGGCGGTTACTGCAGTCTGGCATGGCGAAGGTTGCTACTTGTTTATTTCTTGTGTTAAATCCAACATCATTTGTCCTTTCCTGAGTTTATTTACGGTTTTCAAATCAGAAAAAGTGCATATCCCCTCGAGAAGCATATATCTAAAGCCTACCAACTTTTAGTTGGTTCAGCGGTAGAGTTGAATTTAATTGTTAATCTAATCTTTAATGCAATCGTTTCCCCAAGGAAAGGGTTTAGCCGAGGTGGTGAGTCACTCAGATCAGTTTAGTTAGAAGATGACACCTAAACAAAAGTCACTGTCATTAAATATGTAGCATCTGCTCTGTGAAATAGTTCCCCTTGCTCTTGTTGTTTTACCTCCTAAAAGTGTCGCTATATTTTCCAGGTCCTGCCGAGTCCCTCCCCGTCTTTGTACAAGGAGGCCACTCACCTGTTTGCAGACTTCAGTCGGCTGAAGCCCGGAGACTTCAGAGTCAACTTGTCGGAGGCTACCTCCCACAGCGTGACGTGCTTGAAGCCAGAGTACATCGCAGACTACCTGATGCAGGTTAGTGGAGCTCTTGATGTGGATTGTCACTGGATGGGCTTCAGTTTATTGTGAATAACAAAATCTTAAGATAGTTTCGTTGTAATGTTTATGTAAATGTACCAGGTCGTCGCTTCAGTTTAAGACGTCTCAGGATTTTTAAATGACATTATTTTACAAGAAGTAAGATTAAGCCAGAATGAAGTTTGACTCAGCAGATTCAGTGTTAAAGGTGTGCTTGTTTCCTTTCCTCCAGGAGCCAACCCCACCAGTTGAGCTGTACTACCTGACTGCAGCGCCCTCTGAAGAAGCTCCAGGTACTCCGTCACGTAAGCGTAAAGCAGCCGCAGACAACTCCAAGCTGAAAAAGTCGCGTCTGAACTGAAATGTTACCACTAAATATTGTCGTTTAAAATTCAAATGTCTGTGAAAATGATTGTAAATAAGATGTTGTTTTTTAAACCTCTTGTATTAAAAATAAAATAAAATAAATGTAGCACTTGCTTTGTCACTCTGGCATCTTCATGCTGCTCTGTGTGACTGAGGCGGTGATGGATGAGTCAATAGAGCTCTGCAGAAAATGTTGAGTCACGTTTTGTAATTGGGTGCAATGATACTCTATCGCCTGTAGGGGGCAGTGCGTCTTCACTCTGTGACTCAGGCCTGTGTTATAAAGGGGATTTCTCTGCAACAGAATGAGACAGTGAGTTTCTACGTTGCCGTTTAATTGTTCAAAAACTACACATTATTGCAATTATTTTGAAACCAAAGCTACTTTCTGTGGCTGTTTCCAGCAACTCTTATCCTCCTTAAAAGAGAATACAAATAACCAGTTTGATTGTTTGTTTGTTTTTCTTCCAAAATCTGCATCTATTAGGACAATGTTTCACTGTCAGCAGCTCTCGTGTCTCTACTCTTGTTCACTTAAGTAACAAGACGTCAAAGAGACGTCCAGTCGCTGAAATGACAGATAACAGCCATCCAAACACTCTCAAACCTAAAATCACCCCCCGTCAGATTATGGGCCACTTGTATCAGCTGTTGATCTCCGCGTGCAGTAAACACCAGATCTTCTTTACAATGTGCCATTTCATACCAGGGTGCCAGCTGAGGTTAGGTGACCCTGTTGCCTCCCATATGGACAGATAAGTGGATTGGACCAGCTGACGAGCCTCCCTGCAGGTTCAGGGTCGAGCTGCGGTTTTGAGAAGTATGGGATTAGAGGAGAAGGAGCCGCACTGACAAGAGGACCATGACTCCTGGAGCCTCCAGCAAAGAGACGAGCAGTTTAAGGTCACTTGTAGAGGTCTGCACAAAAGGACAGTGCAAGGTTCCACCCCAACACCACCAACAGCAGCAGCTGCTCACACGTTTGCATGCTGCAGGAAGTTGTGAGCTCTTCCACCAGTTTTTAGATTGTCACATTTAAGACCCGCGGAGGGAAAGCTGTCCCAACATTTCACAAGATGAAAAAAAAAAAAAAACTCACTTTTCCTACCCTGTTAATCTTCTAGACTGAGAACCACCGAGCTGTAGCAGTCTCTGCTAAACCGATCAAACGGTCTAATGTGTGTCTATTTTAGTCTACCTCAAATTAAGAGGTTCAGAAATGTCTCGATTTAATCGCCAGATTTAAAGATTGAGCCTATCCGGGTAAAGAAGCCCACTGTGGCCTGCAGGACATTACATCATCTGCTGTGATGCTCATTCGAGCGTCGTGGTCCCACTTCTCCTGTAACAATCCCCAAAATATGACTCAGGCATTTTTATTTATTTTTTTACCCAGAACCCTCTTCGTTTGTTTCATTGATTGGTTTTGTTACATGCTCATCGGCCGCAGCGGGCCGGGTGTCTGAGCCGGCTTCGGGCAACAGGTGTCCCGCAGAGGTGGGCGAACCTGCCGCTCTGCTTTGTGGCAGGCGGCCAAGGGTTGACGCTGCACTCCGTCACTGCGCCCCCTCCCTTCCTCTGGGGGAACTTTGAGCGTTTCTCCGTCGGGACGGCGTGTTGTCAGCTCTGCAGAGGTCCGTGTTGGGAGCCCCGACACTCAGCCGCAGCGAGCCTCCTTTCGTCCTGCGCGCCTCGCGGATCCCGGCCTCGTCGGGGCGGAGACTCCGCGTCGTGTCGCGCGCTACCCGCGGCGTCCAGCGCGAGGCGGCGGAGGTCCGGCTGCAGGGTGGCGCCCCACGACACCTGATCCAGCGCCCTGACACGCTGCTCCCGCAGCCCGCTGGCTGATTGTGACATTTCTCTGGAGGTGGAGGTGGAGGTGGAGGTGGGGGGGAGAACTGGCAACATGTGCGCCCGGATGGTGTGAAGTGTGACACGGCGGCTCTTTGGGCTTTCGTGGCTCTCGGATACGCCGCTACTGGCTCACCGTGTGTAATAGGTGAGTACACGAGTTTGTTCCTCTACGTCAGCTGCGCCGCTCCGCGCTCGACGCTGTAGTCCGTCCTCACGGCGCCGCTGCGCCGCGTCGGGAGTCCCGGTTGGAGGTTCCCGGGCGGTTGCGGCACAACGACACAAGCGGCGGACCCGCTGTCAGTTGCTGCGTGTCCGTTCACCCTTCGATGCACCTGCGTCAGGAACGTGCCGTCGTCCGGATGTGAGCCTGCAGGACGGTCACTGTTCCACGGGAGAGGAGGTAAAGAACGATCCCTCTGGTCATGTTTTGTGTGTGGGATTCCAAATCGTGTGCGTCTCTCTTGACGATCCAAAAAAAACAACAACACACACAAACCCCCCCCCCCAAAAAAAAACAGCAGCATCACGGGGGAATTTAGAAAACGTGTGTTCGTTAGACTTTGGGTGACACTGTATTCTTGGAGAGATGAAGCGGTTGAGATGCCAGGCAGCAGCAGTCCCAGGTTATTTACAGCAAGTGTGCATGGAGGAATAAACAGTTTGTGATGAGCGAGGGCGCCATCGGTGCAACTTCTCTGATCTCTGCCCTTCCACTGGTTTACCTCTCTGGCAGCAACAAAGCAGATAATAGGAGAAGGTCTCTTAAAACGCGAGACCACCAGGAACAAACCGGCGTCGCCAAACGCCCCATTCGAGTGTCCGGCTCCAGCTTTGTCTCCAAGCACACTGGGGTCATATAGGGCAGTTTAAAGTGTGCACTGATTGAACCTGCTGGCCACTCTCCCCATTGTGACAGGAATGTTAGGTTGCCTGTTCGCCACAGAACCGGCAACCCCCCCATTCCATTGTTCTGGGGGGGGGGTTGCAATCCTCCAGTGCCTCTCCCTCTGGAGAGGGGTCAGCGGGGGTATAGACATCTATAGATGACAGCTTCCTCCGGTCAAGCTGACATGCTGTGATACCGTGAGTGGATATTAGGGAACATATGAGCAAAGCACTTAATACTAATGAGGACATTTATGTCTTTGGGCACGACGCTCCGGGGGCCATGTCATGTATCTAGAGAGATATCGTGCAATGCTGCAAACTCCGTCGGCGTGTATTGAATCTACACAGCTGAACTGACAGAAACACTGGCATCATCATCTCCAGACCCTGCTGCTTTTCCCTGACTTGGAATTGGTTTGACATAGATTGAAGTCAATCTTAAGTCAAGGTCACCGTCCCAAATCTGGCGCGGAAAACAAGTAGTCGATCAGTTGATTGTCAGAAAAGGTCTCTATCGAGAACACGAGTTAGAGCCTACAGACTTTGACTAATGTCGGCATGCTAAGATGCGCACAGTGACAATGCAAAAGTTGTGAGAATTCATCCTCTCAACTCAACTTTATTCATATAGCAGCTTTCATACAAACATGCAGCCCAAAGTGCCTCACAGAGCAGGGATGAAACGGCGCAAACACAAAAAATAATAACAAAATAGACAATAAATAGAACAACATGGGCAACATGTTGCTGGTGCTAGAAGAAAAGTCGAAAGATCGCCAAATGCATTACGGTTTACCCTCGACACCGTGAATGTCTGCAAAATGTCATGAAAATCCATTAAATACATATATAAATAGATTTTGATTTCAGTTTGGATTAAAAGTGGTGGACCAGCATTGCTAAACTCCAGAGCCACACTGCTGGAATAGATAAAGCAGCAAAACGTCTCTGGTTTCAGCTCCTCAACTGTGAGAATTTGCTGCTGTAATATTTTCAGGTTTTGGTACGTTGATCGGCAAAAACAAGCAATCTGAATATGTGATGGGTATTTCTGTATATGTTCTTGCATTTTATAAACTAAGCAATTAGGTGATTAATGAATGGGCTTCACAGTCTGTTTAGTACGTTACACCCAAGATAATTTGACCCTTGATTTGGCCAAAGAAAAACGCGTGACAGCTTCTAAACTCAAGACTGGAGGAATGACATAAAGAGGCTTTTCCCCGACAGGTTAACTTCTGCCAATTCTTTACGATGTCGTTCTGTGTGATGGGAGTCTAACGTGTGTGTGTGTGTGTGTCATTTCAACACCGTGCGATGTGGAATGTTGACAGAAGACTCCGAGGGCAGCGGCTGAACAATCTCCGCAGCTGCTCTCTTATCACCAATGTCAGGAAAAGTCTACATTGACACTGAAAAACACCCGGAAAGTATCAGCTTTCCCATCCAGAGCAGCAGACTTCCCTTAAACAAGCGTATCGGGGGAAGCCACAGGAAAAGGGAAAATCTGGTGTCGGACTCTTGCAGCAGAATGTCCGAGCCGGTGGGAAGCCGATGGGGAATGTGGCTATGGCAGTGTGAGCAGATATCATACGTGTAAGCAAGCATCCCTCATGACTGGTAGAGAGCGGTACACCGTGTGGTGGAATGCAGCCCCCAAGGGCCCCTCATGCTACACAGTATATGCTCAGGATGGACTTCGCACCTTCCTCGCCGTTTCTTTCCCTGTGTTTTCTAAATGCCAGGCGGTATTAACGTTGGCCCTCGGCTGCTTTTGGAATTACTTTTCATTTATGCTGAGAGGGGGCTCACATACAGGAACCACGGGGGGGGTGCCATGCTGGAAAGCAAGCGAAAGCCGCTCTATTCAACCAAGAAGAAAAATAAATTTCCCCCCCTCAGCCTCTTATGATCCTATCGGCTAAAGAGCACTCCCATAGGACCAGAAGGAGCCAGGGCTAGTCTTGTGGAAAGAAAAAAACCCTCTCTCTTTCAAGTTGTTGACATTTGAAAGCCATTGTAGTACTGTATACAGTAGTATCAGAGCAGGCTCTGTTTGCCCATTGGGGGGTATCGGGGTGAATAATATACCATCTGGGGCCTCAGGTCAACAAAAGCCTCGAGTAGAAGAAACCCCACCTGCCCTGACCAAGCAGAGGCCACAGGAAAAGCAGATAGAAGAACAAGAAGAAGAAGAAGAAGAAGAAGGGGGTTGGTAATGAATAACTAGCCATTATGATGATTAAAGGGGGCGAGGGGCATGGGGAGACGTGGGGAGACGTGGGGACCGTCCAAGCATGAGGTGTTTACAAGGGGAATTCCTCACATTCCTCAGCTGCAGCCATGCCACTCCAATCTGCACCTCCACCCACTGATGGTCACCCCCTGCGCCAAGAGGGACCCAAAGGGGCGAAAGGACCCAAATATGTTCCCTCACAGGAAATGGCCGCTTCAAATGTGTTCTGTAAGATGGTTTTTGACTTGTTGCTATAGAGGATTTGTTTGGGCGTGTATTTCATAGAGCTAATACAGCAGGCTGAGAAACGCAGCACATCCCAAGAGTTAAAGTTTACACTAAGGCTTGTTTTTTTTTTTTTTTAGCTTTGAGTCGAAAAAAGGCGTTTTTGAGTTAAAGCTGGCACGTGTAGTTTTCCACACATTCAAGCTTTAAGAAGGACTACGGCGCTTTTAGCATTGGTTTAACTTTGTTGTTGTTATATTCAGTACAAATGTCATAGCTGAAGCAGGCACAAATTTGCTATTTACTGAAGTGATGAAATTAGATGTCGCTGGCATCGTGAACCCAGCAGGTGGGATGCAACACACATAAATGCTGTGATCATTTAGCTGAAAGCACCGCTGTGCAGCCTCACAGAGCCGCTAGCATGGCTACAGATTCTTAGTCTCCTTTGTGTTTCCCCATGCAGACCCATATAATGGAGATTCACTCGGAAGAAAACGGTATGTGCATCAGCTTTAACTTTGCTTTCTGGTCAAATATTTCACCTGCATATGTCAAACTACAGGATGATCCCTCGGTGACTGCGCCATCATTTTCACTGGATTTCTCAGTGTTATAAGGGTGACACAGCTCACACACATCGTCTACTTTATAAACCTATGAGGCGTCGCAGTAAAGCTGGAGGACGTATGTAGTCCGTTGCAGTAGTATTTTAGAATCAGACAGTAAATCATCCTAAATATGTCGATATATTTATAGGTTTTATGTTATATATTAAATGCTCTGAAGTGCAAGGGCTTCATAAAGGGTTCAGGTGCCTTTTTGTATAAGGACGTCATAAGTCTGGGCTTAAAAAAGCAGAAGATTGTTTCATAGACTGAGGAGATGAAGTCTTTATTCATACGCGAGACCTTTAACTGTCTTGTCACACACATAAAAAAAATGAATACCCACAGAGGGCTTGTGTTTTAGGATCAATCACCACATTTTTCCAATTCAGCGCAGATGACTGGGTCTAATAGGATTATGCGCAGGCCTGTTGGTAGGAGAAAGAAGTCCGGGGGGGGGGGGGGTCACACGTTACCTTTGCAAACCCAGCCTCAGCCAGCCTCTGGGGGGCCATGTGATGGAGGGGGACAATACTAGCCAGGTGTCTGCGGCTGGGCTCACCTCTGAGGATTACTCAGGGCCTCTAATGGGTGGCAGGTTGTGACCAATGCTAGGGAAGAAGCAAATCGCCGCCCTCTCACCCAGAATAGTGCTATTCTATCAATTTTCTTTTTAAAAAAAGAGACAGAGCCGCTAGTATCTGGTTTCCTTGGCAACGTCTTCATTGTGGATATTTGTCCTTTCAGCGCTGAATTTCTCGCAACACCAACAGCAAAAAAATCCTTTCATTTGTAATTTGTGAATACTTGCCAGTTGTACGTTTTGGATGCAGCAAATTGTATTCATGGTCTCCCTCCTTTGTTGTTGTGTACCCTCAAAAGCTTTTGAGCATGCAATCAAAGTTAAAATCAAACCTTCTCTACCAGCCAGACTCATCTGATTTGAGGCTGCAGCTTAAAGTGGCACCATATGCTGGGCACTGAGGAGACCCCTCCCCGCGGTAGATCTTATTATTGCGCTCTATGTCACTGTCAGCAGCTAATTGTTGTGGAGGACTGAGGTGACAGGAGGGGGAAAACTCTCCCATCTTGTCTTAAATGCTTGGTCATCTTTTCTTTACCCTGCCACCTAAATCGAAGCATTTCCTTTACCAAATATGCAAAGACACACCCTCTGCGTTTGTAATCACCTCGCCAAAGCCTGCATGTGATTCTCTGACTCACGCTACCCACGTTGAAGCTGTTTGAGTCAAAGTTGAGGCCGTGTGAATGCCAAGAACGGAAATCGGGAGCTGTTGAGTATATAAAACTATTGTTTTCACTCCGTGCCCTGCCCATGCCGCATATGACTCATTTCATGGCTGCCGGAGAGGCTGATTGATGGCCTGAAGAGCAGCGGGGCTGATGCTCCTCATGTACAGTGCTTGGCAAGGCGAGGTCACATGAGGTAAACCGAAATGTATAAGAGATGGAGGAAGAAAGAGGATTTGTAAGGTGGTTTTCCTAGGAGCTAAAGCTACATGACAGCTAGCCAGAACGGTGATGTTTCTGATGTCTTCCTTGCCGAAGGTCTCATGGGAGCTGACATTTCATTGCAATCATTGCGTTAACCACTTCGGGACAACTCCTCAAATATGAAACGTCTGTATCTGCATCTGTAACCCCCAATTAGAGAGCAGTTTATATGCTTTTTTCCTCCCATTCTCTTCCTCCGTCTCGCTCTCCAGTCTTAGAGATTCGTGGCCCCAGGAGGCTGGAAAGCTGTCTAGTAATCTGAGTTGGCATTAATACTGAATAAGATAGAGCGAGGCAAATTAATATCCATAAACACGGCGGCGTTTAAAAAACACCAGCAAAATGACACAGTGGGATTTCGCCGTGTGTGCGTTTGCCTGTGAATGTGTTTGTTTGCAGGCATGGTGGTTTGTGGCAGCTACGTCGCCATGGAGACAGTGGCAGCATCGTGTAGGGAGGACGTTGATGCTGGGGCGAGTACAGCATTGGCAGCAGACAGGAGCAACATGGCAACAAGAAAATCCGCTGGGCTGCTGGGTAGGCGTCTGTCGGGCTTTATGTCAGACGAGACACTTCACGGTTCTCACAGTTATACTTTTACATGGTTCTGCCCCCGATCCACTGTACCACAAGATGTTCATGCCCAGATTATCGCGTCTGTGTGGAGAATGACGCTCCTGCTGAAGCAGCTGGAATGACCCCCTCCCACCTCCATGAACAGGAGAGTGTCCTTTGGGGAGAAGAGATGACTTGACGTTTTGGGTTTGTCAGAAGCTGCAAATAAATTGGACACTCTGGTCGCTGCGCAGGCTGCTTGTGCTGTAACAACACACGATATGTCAAACATGCTGTAGTAGCTGCAGTGATTTTTCTCGCCCCTCTCAAAACTGTAATGAGAGTTTATGCATCTGGTGCTGTTGGATTTATTCCTTTCATCCATATTTCTTGTTTCCTTTGCCCCTATCGTTGCAAACTTGAAAGACCACGGCGTCAAGTCATAAACCTTTTTAAAGAAATAGTTTGGCAAATTGGGGAATTTCGCTTATTCGCTCTCTTTGCCGAGAGTTATGAGAGAATCGATACCATTTTCATGTCTCTGTGTTAATTACTGAGCTAGAGCAAGGAGGTAATTATCGTACCTTAGCATAAAGCCTGGAAGCAGGGTGAAACAGCTAGCCTAGCTCTTTCCAAAGTTAAGAAATATGCCTGTGTATATATATATATGTATGTATATATACTATATATATATGTTCACAGTGCAGGATCCATCGCTTCACATTGTTTTAATAAAAAGACTAATGAAGGCAGGCGGCAACTGCCCTGCCCATGACCTGGGACCCGGAGTTAAAATCTAGTTATTGTTTCAATTTAAAATGTGCTTGCATGGTGAATTTCACAAAACAAATTGGTGTTAAATATGAGCACAGTGTACACAAACGCAGGGGGTCAACAGGGGCCCACAGCACAGTTTGGTCGTCTGCGGTGCGGAAGCCATCTTTTGCAGAAACTGTCACGACAGAAACTCTTAAAATAATATCAGTGAGGTTTGGCTAGCTCCCCTGCTTTCCCCTGGGCACTCACTTCCTTCTTTACCGCGCCGCTAATAATAGATCCTGCTGCTCAGCCCGATGCATTGTCCCATGTCCAACATCACACAGACGAGAGTATCAGCAGAGTGATGGAGGGAGAGACACACCTGCAAATTCTCTCCCGGTCAGCTCCGTCTCCCCGCGGGGCAAAGCATTTGACATTTAACTACGATAGCCATAAACAGGCCACTGGAAGTCCATTGACATAGTCTGGCACAGTTTTTTCACTGGGTGTGTTCTGTCTCCCTGCACCTCCCCTCCATGACGGTTTAAACCCAGGACGACACTTTTTGAATCCCAAGCGGCAGTAAGGAACAGGTGTACCGTATAATAGGTCCATGGACTTTTTCTGATGAACTCTGGAAATCATTTTCCTCATGTTGCTCATTACTACCTGTTTGATGTAAGAACAAAAGGACGTGTACGGTATCGCCACTTAATCACGGACTCGGAAGCTTACTTCGTCTAAGCTCCATCTCCAGCATACCATAGCGTTGAACCACCACTTCATCCATAATGTTAAACCCGTGTGTGTGTGTGTGTGTGTGTGTGTGTGTGTGTGTGTGGTCACAGATCTGTTTACCTATTCATTAATCCAGCCATGAGTGGTGGCACGGGCAAACCAAAGCTCTCCATCCTCTGGTAATTATACGTCTGTTGTTTGTGAGACATTTGTCTCCCGAAATGCATTTTAAAAACTGACACACACATTCTGTGAGATGCTGCCGGTGGGCGTCCCGGTCTAATGTTGGTAATTAGCGTGGTGAGCGGTTGCGCTGATTGCTTCATTATTTCTCCGATAGGTGTCTGTGAGAGAGATTTTGATGGACGTTGCATGTTTGGCAGTAACCCATGCCGAAGCTCCTCCATGTGAACGTCATACTCTTCAAACTTTGAGGCTACCTCACACCTACAGGCGCAACGTTATTTACTAAATGCATGTTTGGAAGTCTGTCCTGCTCCGCTTGCATCAGATTTGCTCAAGGCAACACCAAAGCTCAATGCAAGCTGCCACCGTCGTGTTACTCAACATAAACACATGGCAGAGCGGCTTCTATATGGACATAAGCAGGGCTCAGATCCTCCTCAGTTTCCTAGAAAGACTGATTCAGGGTAACTGTCTTGTTTTGCTCACAGCGGTTCAGCCCGATGCTGTGAGCAGGACAGCAATTATCAACTGCGTGGCCCAGTTTCCCAGACAAGGATTATTTTTGTACGCTGGACAGATAGAAGATATTACATGCTGTTTCTCACTGAAGGCCCCAGTCGTTGACAGCATTGTTTAATCAATGTCTTTGAAACTGGAATTGTTTCCGAGGCGATCGATATTTCTGAGGGGCTTTCAAAGTTTTAGAGAGAAAGCGACAATGATTGATTTTATTGTGTGTCAGATAATCAATTTGATTTATCATTTGATGTTTTTAAGTACGTTTTAGCCACATTAGCAGTGTGGCTTGCACTTTCAGCATGCTAACACTCTGCTAAGTAGTATGCTATTAGCATTTAGCTCAAATCACTGTCGTACCCAAATGCCAAACACTTCACTGGTTCCAGATTCTCTGTCTTTCTTTCTCTTTTGTATCTTCGTTAAGTTGATCTCTTTAGATTTTGGACTCTTTGTCAGACAACACAAGTCATTGGAAGACACCGCTGTGTGCTTTTAGAAGTGGGGGTGACCATTTTCCCTCTATTTTCTGAATAAATATTCCAATGATTATGAAAACACTAGACAGATTAATCAGTACTATAAAATAATCATGAGTTAAAGCAAGATATAAGACACTGTTACTGAAAAATCTTGAGATTGTGAGTTTGGGAAAGTGAATTTTCTCAATCACATTTTATTGCCATTTGAAATTAATGCACCTCTCAAACTGGTATGTCGGCTCATGGTCAATATTTTGTACATTCACGCACAAAACTGAACAGCTCTTTCGGTCATATTGTTTCATATTTTATTGTCAGTTTTCTATTTATGCTCCCTGATTTGCAGTACTTGCTTTATCTTTCTTTAAATGTTCTACTTACTATGTTTATTTTGTTATGAACCAATATACCAAGGCAGTTTACTTCTTATTATTATTTACTACGAACCAAAATAATCCTGCTCACTGTCAATCACTTGTTCCGCTTCTTCTGCTGCTTCATACTTTGTCATTTCAGTCCATCGACATTTAAGATTGTTCAAATTCTGCCAATTCTAATGTATTCCATTCGTGATTTGCTGCTTTTCTGATAACAATACTTGCACCGCAGGGTGCTGTCTGCTCCGTGATATTGAACCATATAATTTGTCACAACTCTGCCCCTCTGACACCTCCTCCGCTGCAACTGGACTCCCACAGGACCGGCCTCAGTAGGAGGTCCCCGTGCCGTCATTTCTTCTGCCAACTCCGGGCAAACATCAAACCCAGAGCCGCAGGGAGCACTTCTTCTCTACTTCATGCTCTCCCCTGTGGCGGCTGAAGAAGACGGCCACCCCTGTCCGAACGGAAGAATATATTCTCCATCACTCTAACTCACCTTTGGAGTGCGCCATTCACAATCCTCTATGTGTTGTTTGGTGTGCTGGTGTGTGGGTTGCCCCGCATGTAATTTAGCCTTGCTGTAATTGGCGTTTTAGGCCCTTACACTGGTTGGAGAATTGGAGAACTGGGCTGCTCATCCATGAGTAAATGATCCAGTTTCGAGCCTATTGTCCTTGTCATGTTTTTGCAGAATGCATCTGCCTTCGTCTGTCAGCCTGAATCACACGGAGAAGGCCTAATTGATGCGATGTGTTGGTGTGTGAGCCAGACACTCTCAGGACTAGCAGCTCTTGGAGTTAATCCGTCGCACTAATAGTGGGGGATGGAGCAGAGGGGGGAGGAGGAGAGAGGAGAACAATAAAACATCTCTCCCTCCGTTTCCGGGCACGTGGTCATTGTCCTGGCGGGAAATCTCTGGACCTTGAAAGTTCTCTACGGATATTGCTCCTCTCGTTCACGTGTCCAAGCGGGCTCTCAGAGGTCTCTGCTGCACTGCTCAAGGAAACGAGGTACAATACACGCGAAAGAAAAAAAAAAAACATCCTTCCCCACTGCAATATGTGGTTCCTCCTTTGCAATACAAATTCTCCTGTACAGCACAGGATTGCTGTGTCTACACCGTGGACATTCCTGAATGCACCAATGGGCCTTGTGTCCCATCCTGCTCCGGACATAGCTCCTCCATAGCTCATAGATACTCTCAGCAAGATAATTAGCTCGTATGTCTACAGGAAATGTGTCTACATGTCACATTTTTGTTGCCTTACATCTTGAAATGCGTATAACAGTATTGTTCTGAAACAAAAGCATTTCCTATGTTAGCCATTTCCTTTTAAGGTTACCTTACTTGCCTTAGTTTCCTTTGCTGTATTTGAGCCTCAGTTCTAAAAGAGACTCAGCATATATTATTTCTCAAATAGTTTTGGTTTGTTACCCTTGAAAGACCAGAAAAGTCTACTTGGACCACTTGTCACAGGTTGCATACATCTATGAGTTGTTTAGCCAAAGAGCGATGGTCCCTTCTCACATTGATTCACGTTTTTAGAGGCCTGAAGAGATAAAACTATACAGTATTTGTGAATAGAAGTTAATTCTTGGCCTTCTTGGGATCAATGTGTTTGACAAAAATCAAAATCAAAACTCACTAGTTTTGTTTTGTTTTAGTGCATCCTACGGCCCACATCAGCACTGTATTTTGTAAACTGATCTTGGGTTAAGATTATTAATAATATCCAGTATTTCACAATAAAAAGCAACAGTTCGAGAAGTCGGATTTTTTTTTCTTATGTCCAATCTTGTAAATCAGCTCGTGACCTCTCTGATTTATCCGTCGACCCCACAGGGGGTACCGATCCCCAGGTTGGGAACCGCTCTTCTACTTCTATTACTCTATTATGTTTCTCAGCATCTTTAATAATTAGTGTTGAGTCCTTCAAACTGTCCGTCTCTAACAGCTGACACAACTCTAACAGCCCAGACTTTGTTTTTGCCCTCAACCCTCCGCATGTTGAAATGAGCACGTTGTCATGTTGATTTGAGGGGATTAAGCTTGTTTACGGTATCATGCCCTCTATGTTGGTGGCAACCCTGGGCATCTTACTTTGCATGAAGTAACCTAAATGAAGAGCATGCTCAGATGGCACAACGCTTAGTTTGTCGTCTTGCACCACTGCATTTTTAATCCCTCACCCTCAAGCCAAATAAAATTGCTTTCATGTTCATGCATGATACTTTGTTAGATGACATGAATCATTTAGACATGCAACTCAACTGAGTCCTTCTTTCATTTGTGAATGTCTTCCTTTCATCAGAGCTTATCTGGACATGAGGGCAGTGCAGTTCATCTTTAGCCACGTGTGAGTCACCATTTCTTCTGAGGCCAGTGGACGAGTCTTAAGATCACTAACCCTCCTCGCCTCAGGAACTGCTTCGCATAGGGGACTTCGAGTGAGAAGCACTTTGAATAATGGTCCTTCTCAGTTGAATGTTGCAGCAGTCGTGCTGCAGTGCACTAATAGTGCTTCAACTCGCACAGGGCCCGAAGTTTTGGCTCTGTGTTTAAAAGCCTGTGCTTGTGTTCTCGCTCCCTGTTATAAAGTATCGCCGGCTTTCTTTAACAATTTACCTGCTCGGTATAAGAGGCTAAGGTGCGTTCAGGGAGGCCTTGTGTTAACTGTGATGCCCGCCGGGAGGCTGCAGGATAGATGGTGGCTGACAGCACCCTTGGCGTTGCGGCGCTACTGCTGTGTCATGCTATTTTGCTGTGGTGTTGGCTTGTCTGTTTGTCTCAATTTAAAACCTCTGGAGAAATGTCTGCTTTTGTTGAATACCTGGAGCTAAAAATACCTTCAGCCTCACCAACCAGAGCAGACAGCAGATTGAGCGGTGAGATGTGATTGGATGGGATGTCCCACAGAGGTTGCTTACTGTTTATTCACACCGTGACAAATTTGAAAGAGTAGTAAAAAAGCGTATTCAGGAATCAAAATCTGAATTTAAAGTTGCACCAGGCAAATTCATACTTTACTGACTGACTTATCTTACACATAATTATTTTTAAGTATGAATTCTACGCTTAGAGATCAGTCTGCATATTTCTCCCTCTTTGTAGCTGGTGGAGATGGAGAGATGGAGCCTAGGAACCTGGCGAATTTACTGCACGTAAAGCTTTTGTTGATAAGAAAGATGTGTTTGCCGTACATCCAACAGGACTCACTAAGCGCTACGCCACACGAATTGTCATTCTCATTTTGGTCTGAACTCGTTGATAATACCCTTTGGAAATCAAAAATGAACTGAGAGGTCCCAGACTAATTTGCAATAGCGATGCCAGGCTGGGAGAGACGCACAAAATCTTCCATCTTGTTTGTGTGACCATAATTTGAAAATATTTGAAATGTTTAAAATAAGGCAAATGTGCAGGGTGTTATTGAGGTAGGTGACTCTCTCTCTTACAGTTCCAATTTTGTGATTTTATTTAATTTTTTAAAGTGGGTGTGTATTCACAGAGAAACATCCCCTGGTGCAGTTTGAATAAATTCATATTAATGCCCCACTTTTCATGTTACGAATACTACAAATTTATAATTAAACCATTTTTTTAAGTTGGTGTTGGTGGCTGTGGTGTAAGATGGAGAAGCTACTCACAAACTGGAAAACGTGAAAACCTGTCAGGAAGCAGTGCAACGGATCCGGTGATGAAAAACTGATAAATACTTTAATAATTTGTTTACCTGCTATTTGCCATAATTTCCTGTTCATACAAACCAACACAGTAGAATCAGTATCTCATATGCTGACGGCCAAAGTGTCAATCAGTTTGCGCACACTTAAAATGTGCACTAAGATATGCATAGCTATATTAAAGCTTTGGATTTCCTGTTTACTTGCCGGTTGGAAATCTTTAAATGATTCTTTTAAATTTCCCGTTTGCCAGCTTCCAGACTCTGGCAGCTTTAAAACACCCTCTTTGGATGAAGGGACTCGGCGTATGAAGACCAAGCCTGAAGTAAAGATGAGAGAGGGGGAAGAGGAACATACTTATTTGGATGAAAGCATGATGTGATATTAAAGAAGTGGGGGTGCAAAGCGAGATGGGAGATGAAGGAGGAGAAAGGCCCTGCAGCTCGGTGCGTTTCTACTACATCAAGCCCTGTGTTAGAACCCGCTGTTGGAGATCACTTTACAGAGTAACAGCCTCTCCTTCTGACGTCTCCTGACTTCAGGAAGTTAGACAGCAGTGCAAAGTCAGTCTATCATCCCCAGCCTGCCACACATCCATCATCGAACAGAACCTCAACTAACCGGCTGTCTCAGCCTCTGGGAAGCTGAATTAAGAGCTGTAGTCAAAACCACATTAGTTGAGTCTTAAGTCAATTCTGACAATGCTCTTTCTAAAAGGAAAAATACTGCTGTAGAAGCTTGAGTAAGAAGGAGAGTCTACAGAGACGTACCTATCCAGCGGCGATACAATCTTTGATGGAGGAGGTCAAATACTTCGTCAAAGGTTTCCCAGCTTATTTTCCTGGTGTAAATTTAGCTCTTTGACAGCCATTTCATGGAGTATTATGCGCTTGTTATCTGTTAGTGTGGCCTCTTTGAGCGACACTGGTCCGATAATCAATGTGGCCGAGCTGGAGAGGCACACTTTACACATGAATCTGTCTGTCAGCCTGACAGCTTCCAGACGCACTGCAATATGTAACGGTCTGGGGAAGTCAAAGATGAGGCTTTGATCAAACGTTTTCCCCCAGGTGTTTTAGATCTGAAAGAGAAACAGGGCAGACAAAGGGTTGCTTTCATTTAAGCAAACCGATTTTCTTTCTTTCTGTAGGTTTGGCAGCCTGGCTCCATATGCAGTCTAATTATTCACATGTTCTCACGGCTGCCGATCAGAAACCTTGTAAGAGATCTTTTTTTTTTTTTTCTTTCTTACATTATTCATCGTGCCTTTTGACCCGCTCTGTCTCGCATCCTGTTCTCCTTTTGGTAAACAAAACTATAAGCAGTGCTTTGTCCAGGCGCTACCTCATTTCATTCATTAGTGCAGAATCACAAACAGGAAAGTGGAAAACATGTCGACAAATCAAATACCCCCCCTGTGAAAACAGCACAGTCTGAAACAAGGCAATCTCCTATCGACCAAACGCTGCACTTATGAAAGCACTTATTTGGGATTTTGCATGCATGACAGCTTGATCAGTCAAAAAATCTCTTCTGTGATCAAGTATGTACATTCAAGGAGGTGCGGTAGGATTGACAACACTACATTAATATTGTTATTTTTAATAGGGACATGCTGTAACATGGTCGAAAACACGCATATCCATGAGCGTATGGATTGTGTTCAGACCGATGCACCAAAAACCCAAATGTCTCTGGCAAGCGTCATCATGCATCCAGCAGGTGTGGTGAATTTAACTGTCATCCTGAGCCCCTTTCACCTATTTTGCTTCGATGTTATTCTTTGATTGTGTTACCAGTTGTGACAAGCGTAGCGGGACGTGACACGCCGTAGTTCCACGTTACTCGTCATCACCCATTCGCAGGTGGCAGTCAGTCAGTCGCCCACTCACTCGGGGGTCACATAAGGACGGAGAGAAGAAAGAGAGGAGAGAGTGAGAGTGAGACAGACATAGAGGGGAGGATATTTACGACTCAGACAGTGGCGAGGGTGAGCTGCATCCCAATGTCTGTTCTTTTACTGCCTGGCTCAAGAACTCTCAGGGGAGAAGGGATACGCTTGTGCATTTCTATGTAATACAGGTCTCAAAGTCTCCAGGTGTGTGAGTGGCAGTAACAAAACAAAAACAAAAAAGCCAGATATCACACACTCTGGAGGTCTTATAGGAGAAATCCATCAAATCGGATTCAGTGTTGGTCATTGTCTCACAGCTCATCTATCTGTGATGTTCAGTACACTGAGCTATTTTGTGATGAAGCACTGTAATTTACCTTGTTTTGTTGTTTTTTTTGCTGTTCTCACTTTCCCTCAACCTGTTTCTTCTATTTTTGTTTTGGTTGATTTTTTACTCTCCCCATAATCACCCTCCCCCTTTCTTAAAATGTGTCCAGGGAGGCTTTTGTTAGTTGACAAATCCTTATCTTCTATAATGGATTTCACTGTGGGTGATTGTTGAGCGTTGGCGCAAAATAATAATCACCATTGTGTCAAACTTGACAACAATTTGGCCACAGAAGCACAAGGGACATCACCAATAACATTTTCCTGTGTCCTGTTGGCCCATCAGGTCTGACTTCAACACTAATCAAATGCATCCACTGACAGCGCTCGGCCTTCAATCATTCCAAGTGCTTGACATTCAGTCTGTGGTGTCCTCTTTCCAGTGAACACGTCTGTCACAGGCTCCTCCCTGGGGCTCTGTTACCTGTCTCACCCTTTGTTCCACTGATTCAATCCCCTGGAGAACCTGTCAGACAATCTGGCCTTCCCATGATTTTAATGATTGCCCAGTATGATGCAGTGATGTTGCCAGAGTCTGACACCTTCTCTCACTGTGTAAAAAGCATAGAAAGTACCAGCGCTGGCTCGACTTGACTCCCTACAAACCTGACTTGATATTTAAGACTTGGAATCGAGTCTGATTTGCCTCATAAAATTGAGGATTGGACTCGACTGCTGTGAGCCTTGACATACTCAAGACTTGACTCAATAAAGACTTGAGCCAGACTTAGGTCAACAAAATTATGACTTGACTCTTGTGAGACTTGACTACCCGAAGACTTAAATTGAGATTTGACTCAATAAAGAGACTTGAGACCTGGACTTCAGTTAACAAAATGAGGTCATGAGACTTGACTGCTGTGTCATTTGACTTATTTGACACTTGACTCCCCGAAGACATGAGACCTGAGATTCGAGTCTGATTTGTGATCATGATTTGAGAACTGACTTGGACTTACTTGAGACACGACTCCCTAAAGATTTTACTTCAGATTAGAGACTTGGTTTGGACTTGACTCCTATGAGACTTGACCACCTGAGGACTTCAGTTAACACTTGACCATGTGAGACTTGACTCATTAAATGTCTAACTTGAGACTAAGATTCCAGACTTAAGCCCACAATATGAGGATTTGTGCCTTGACAGGGACTTGACCTATATTTGACTTGACCCTAACTTGGACTTGATTTGACCTAAAGACTAGATTAAAGACTTGATACCTGGGACATAAATTTGGCTCGGACTGAAGTAACAAAAATTCAGACTAAAGACTTGATTTGGACTTGACTGCTGTGAGGCGTTGGCTTACTTGAGACTTGAAAGCGAAAGCCTCGGTTTCTGACTTGCAGTTTGCTTATGACTTGACTTGGACTGGCCCTAAAGGACTTGAGACTTGACTTGGCCCTGCTCCAAAAGATGCAATACAGCTCTGGAGCTCACACTGTGAAACCTTCCTGCTGTAAAGGGAGTCCGTGGCAGCTGTACAAATGGGCAGGGATTCTAGTTGGCTGCCATTTATCTCTCTGTCTGTGTCTCACATGTGTTCACACACCTACAGATAGGGATTGGGCACCGAGTCCTCTGATGAATTGTTTGAGTCATTGATCCTGGCTGTGCGCGAGTGTGTTGAGTAATGAAGAGGCCGGTGACGCCGTTCAGCTCCTCCGCAGTTGCCCCCCCCCCCCGAGCACAGGTGCACTGCTCCCCCTGAGTGGGAGTTCTCTCCGCTGAAAGAGTCCGAGATTTAATTCACCCTGCGAGAGCTCCGGTACCTTTTGGCATTGCCGATGTGGTGTGAGAGCGACGCTGGGATTCTGTGTTTTGGCTTGCGTGACAATGAGGATAGAGGGCTCCAAAGTGAGCTAAAGACACAATCCCACTAATATCTGTGATAACTTAGTGACTAACACGCACTCATAAATGCATGCTCCTGCTGTTGTGCTGTGGTCCGTGGCGTCTACATTAATGGCTATTGACAAGCACATCATCTTTCATGCTGCACTGTCCTGTTTTCTCAGTACTGACATATAAAATATGTTCACCTGGGGACTATAGCCAAGACATGGATATGAGATGACAGCTTGCTCGACGAGCACGTTACATCTATCTGTGTAAGCAGGATGCTGGCATCAGAGAGACAGCTGAACATAAACCCGGAGGCGATTTCCTTGTTGAAGTTAACCGCTTCATACCTGAAGGTTTGTCTGTAGATGCCCCACGTGTCTATAGCAGAGCTTTGCTCAGGTGTCGGTTACCTGGACTCCCCATTTTGAGTCTGCACCGCCATTTTGTTTCACTTCACCATTTACTCATCATGTTCAGGTTTTCTGTTTGGGAGAGGCTGTTGTTTTGATGCTACCAGTCAGAAGCAAGTGATGTATCCATCCTGCCAACATGATTTCAGCTAACACAGAAGCAGTTAACATTTTTTCACGTTGGTCAAAGATAGTTGCAAAATTTAAGAGTTGCTATTTCCGCAGGCCGACTTACAGCGACCTGTACAACTGTATAGGTGTCAACCACGCTGGAAGCACTTTTCGTGGCAGCAATGTTTCTGTCGCCATGTTTTCCAGCTCTAGCATAAGAGGTTGCCGTCCCCATTCTTAATCCTTCCTACAAACCAGGAAACTTTAGCTTTTTACTCTACTGAGACATATTGTTCAATATCAAACACTCATCCTGTAGGCTTAAAAGATGGCCTTGAAAAGTTTCTAGCTTGCTCCTTCATGTAAGACGGCATCTATAGTCAACTTGGGTTTACAACAATTACCAAAGCTTGTGACCCAGATTCACATGGAAAAATACAATACAACTGGCAGTAGAAGCCTCTCAAACCAATACTGCAGCAAATCTATGTCTCTGCTGTCCATCTTTATGCTCAATATGATCCAAATACTCGTGTCTTTGCTGAAATATAGCACAAAAGTTTACACCTCACTTTGGTCCACTTGTTACATCAGTAGGAAAATCATCAGTTTTTTTTCACATGTTGTCAACCTTTTTGAGGTATGTTTGAGACTGGTTGTGACAGGGAGGGTGACGTGTCTCCTCCGGCGCTACGGTCAGAGTGAATGGCATGCTGGGAGCCTAACATTCTTTTAATGGCTGGTGTGCTGCTTTACCGGGGGCATGGCCTGGAGGGGAGTGATGGCGCTGATTGATAACCTGCACATCCTCTGCCAGCCTTCATGACGCAACACCAGCAACTCATCCTGCCAGGTTTACCATCCAGGGCCACGACTGACAGCGCTCACACATGCAGCTCACCACAGTGACTCAGCAACATGGCCGCCTTCAGGGATCGAAGCATTAGAAAGCTCCCTGGAAACCTTCTCCTGATATGTAGTTCATGCCGCTTGCATTGCATTTAGGCTCGTTGTTGCATCGAATCAATTCTCGTAATCATTCAGTTTTTGTGTGTATCCTGGCTGGACAATAAAGTTAGAAAGTCTCTCTCATGCTTGAGTCACTGGCACTGGTTTTTAACCCTCCCGCTGCGGAAATGGTATCATAACAGAATTGTTCATAGCTGCAATCGGTAATCAGCTTCCCTCTTTCACAATAAGCCAGTCTTACATGATTGGTGCCAAGCAGTTTGTCGTTTTGCAAGGTCACCAAGATGGCATCAACACCCTCAGAGGTAAAGCTTTACTCCTGAATCGCAGCCACAATCTCCGCCGCCAGGCTCGGGCCTCATCAGCCTGAACGCAAGACACACATGGACAGAGCAAGACTGCCGCCACAGCGCTATCAGTGACTGTTTGCTGATTTCCATCAAAGGGCAAAAATGACATCAAAGGAAAAATGGACGCCCTCTGTGTGGGCATGTCCCTTGTGTCGCTGTGGAAGGGCAGGGCTGAGGGAAGTTGGTTTCGCACAACTTGAAATGGAGATAAACACTGTGAGAGCACATCAAGCACGCTGGGCTTTGATGCAGTGAATCCAGCATTGATGTAGCCATATTTTTGTACGGCCGCTGTGGTCCTACAGTATCCATCCATCCATCCATCCATCCATTTTTCACCGCTTATCCGGGGCCGGGTCGCAGAGGCAACAGGCTAAGCAGGGTTATCCACACGTCCCTCTCCCCAGCAACGCTTTCTCGCTCATCCCGGGGGACCCCAAGGCGTTCCCAGGCCAGTTGGGATATATAATCCCCCCGGCGCGATCTGGGTCTACCCCGGGGTCTCTTACCGGTTGGACGTGCCCGAAAAACCTCCAAAGGGAGGCGTCCAGGGGGCATCCTTACCAGGTGCCCGAACCACCTCAATTGGCTCCTTTCGATGCG
>JAVQJV010032788.1:0-28140 GCA_036024995.1 Gadopsis bispinosus
ACAGTTTAATACATTTATGGGAATATATATATATATATATATATATATACATATAAATAGAGAAATGCATGTAAAAACAGTCGGTTATGGCATTAAGTCAGTACGGAAGAGGATTAGGGCCACTTGTGAAATCACTTTGTGAGTTCTGACTACTTTTTTTTTTTTAAATGGACTCTGAGATTAAAGTCAGAATTCAGAAAAAAGGCAAAACTCAAGAAAAAAGTTTTGGGTTTTGGTTGAAGGAATGTAGATAGTAAGTGTTATTTTCTGTTCCGCTCTCCGGAGCAGAAGATAGCGGTAATGCACGAATAAGCTGGATGCCATCCGCCGTAAAACTAGATGAAGAAGAAGAATAACAAACGACTCAAAAAAGAGTAGTTCATTTTACTGAAGAGGGAACTGAAGAACTGAGTCACTAACATGATTCGCTCATGCCATCACTACTACTTCCTTGGCAACCAGCGAGTCCCTGGCAACCACTGGAGAGAACAGGCAGCATAATGGCAAAGATTATCTGCGACGAAAAATCGCTTTGGCAGCAAGTGTGTGAAGGTAAGATGATACTGTTCTATTCTGTTTATGATTTTGTGAATTGAAAATAGTATAGAAGCCGTCTTTTGTTTGTTTGGTTAATGTGTTTGTTGCAGAGTATGAAGCTGAGCAGCCCAGTCCTCCCAGTTCTGTGTGGACAGATAGCAGCTCAGTGAGCTCCCAGCTCTCTCAGCACCAGGCCAGTGCACCTTCCCCGGTCTTCTGTGGACTCACCACAGCCAAGGTCAGCTTCACCGTTCAGCTCATTCGTCCCTGTGTCTTATTAGTTTGGATCCTGTCACTCCGACAGCCTCTGAAATGATCAGCGTTGGTTTCATTAGGTGTTTGTGGATGATGATGATCCTCTGAGAGCCTTTGACCCTCTTCTATTCTCTGTGTTGGGAAAACCTCATCCTTCAAGTCAGAAGCCCCTGTCAACTGCTGAAACCACATCGCCTCCACAACATGAACGTAAGATGAATGGGCCTTGCACTGCAGGGTGCAACTGTATGCAAATATCTCTGCCATCCTAGTCCATATATATATATATATATTGTATAAATGTATGTTTGTGCCTTTGTGTCAGGTTCTGTCACATGTTTCTTGGAGAGGAGAGTGTTTCCGGTGTTGTTGCCTGGACTGGAGGCTTTGCTGAAAGAAGCCCGGGCATGTGACTGTTTCAAGGTCTCAATTCCTTCTGATAAACATTTAACTAATTAACAAACTACAGGTGGCCATATTGTTAAATTGACCACAATTACACCTTTTAGGTATTTTGCTTCAGTGTTTCCATTTTCTGCTACTTTATATTTATACTATCCACTACGAATCAGATGCAGTTTCTTTTTTTTACTTCACAGCATTTATACAGATAAAGATTTTACATGCAAATCATATGATCATCTTATTGCACAATACATTTCTCTAATTACCCAGCGGTATATGAGGCCATTTAAATTCAATTCACCTCAACTAACTACGGCAGTAAAATGCCGTTAAATGAACATTACTGCATCAATAATAATAATCCAGTAATATAATCTACAACAATCTAACATTGGCAGGGGCCAAAATGAGTACTTTGTTGTGTTTTAATACTTTAAGTATATTTTGTTCATGTTTGCTTTTAGTCAAGTGAGATTTTGAATGCAGGACTTTTACTTGCATTTTTGCATTGTTATGTGGTTACTTTTGCTCATGTAAAGAGTATACGTAAAACTGAATACACGGCATGTCGCGTAGCGTTGATCACATTATTTTGTGTTGCAGAGGAAAATAGCAGTATTTAACCCATGCAACTTCCTAACTGAGTGGCTGTACAAGTAAGAGCCCTCCCACACACACACACACACACACAGAGCTCTCTCTTCACTGTATAATACTCACCTCACGCCATCAATTATCTCAAATGTTATATTTTGACTGCTGTGTGTGTGTGTGTGTGTGTGTGTGCATCATGTTTTTTCGTCGTCCTCTCTCTCTCTCTCTCAATCTCTCTCCTTCCACTTCCTTTTTCCTCAGCCACAACCCCGATAGGCAAGGACAGGTCCCAGTGAACTTCCATGACATCCCCTTTGTCAAGGACTGGTTCAGCATGCAGTTAGTGTCTCCTGTCACACACACACAGACACACACCACAGCTGTTGACTGAAAATTCATTGCTAGTCTCTTGTCACACTTTTTCCTCTCTTTCTATCCCTCTCTATCTTCAGTCCCAGGTCTCACAACCCTCTGTTTCTGCTGCTGAGCAAGGATCAGGCTGCGCTGCTCATCCAGGCTTTCTGGAGGGGATACAAGGTACACTGAACAGTTCTAGAGGCAAAAGGGCGAATGCAGACAGGCTGGGGTGGAATAAATGAATTACAGGGGCCCAGCACAGGTCTGAGAAGCCTTGAAAAATAAGTAAAATAAACTTAAACATACAAACTCTGAAGTCTACGAAGATTTGGGAACTTTAAAATTAAAAGCCTGGAGGAAATTGCAAAAATTTCACTAAACCCTGGATGCATATTGCATTACAATATTTACGAAGCTATCACTCGACATATTCATATATAAATAGCTGTGCCTGGCTGTGCTAGCCAGACGGGCCAATCTGCCACCTCCCAAACTGTTCAGATTGATTTAAGAAGTTACAGTGTGGGGGTGAAAGGGGATTTTTAAAAAGATAACGTGAAGACACCCTGTTTCTGCCTTTCGTGTGTGGGGGGGGTCTTTCTCCTGTGTGTGCACTGGCCCACAGTGCGACCTCGTTGTGTAATCCCATCTCACTGAAAAGCCCCTGTTCCACTGGGACTGCAATTTCACTCAGCAGCTTGATTATGTCATCAGAGATGCCCGGGATTTAATTCCTTCCTGTGTGGGCGTTGTTGGTCTAAAGTGCTCTGTTCTGTGATATAAATACACACAAACCGACACTACCACTGGCAAACACAGCAGCGATCTCTCCACGCTCGCACACAAATAAACCCAGTCTTGTATGGTGTAAACATGTTTTTATTTGCCTCACCAGAAGCTCTTATTTTTTGGTTATTATTTTTTTGTGCTTGTGGGAGGATTCAGCTTCAGTCTTGCTGCACAAACCATTGAGAGGAACAGATGTCAGCTGTGCTGCCATGTACAATTATATTCTATTTGAATGATCTGAAGATATGTTTTTACATGTAGTTGAATTTGTGGGTGCGTGCATGAAAAGATGTATTGAATGTGTGTGTGCATGCCCTTTTTTGTATCAACAGAATCTAACTGGCCTCTGCTCACATGAGGTGGCAGCAGTGAGCCAGCTGCCCATCATTCGTCACTGTGTTTACCCTGAACTTAAAGAGGTTCAGTAGGGCCACTGATAGCACTGCTGCCCAGCACCACAAGGGATTTAGAGGAAGAGAGACACAGCCAGAAAGAGACAGCGAGTCAGTAGTGAGAGAATGGGACGATATATCTGGACGGATGAAGCTCAGGCTATGTTAGGACTATGTCAGATGAATTGACGGATGATAAAAGGGAGGAAAGAAGCAAGAAGCTGTTGCAGAGTGGCCTCGGATTAGGAATGGGGCGAGGCGGAGGGAAATTCAGCATCTGTAGCGGGTAGGAACAGGGAGCGAGATGGAGGCTGGAGGAGGACAGGGAGACTGTGAACGCAGCACAATCAGGGTCTGGAGTTGAGGGTCGACCTTTTAGGATCATGACTTATTCAAGATACACAGGGTTTGAGATATTTTGGGTAAAGGCACTGAGGCAAAGTCCTGACAGGCCACCGCTACTGTTACCTTGGCTGGAGGAGCACAGCAGTTAACAGCTCAGTGGGCAGCAGAGCAGGGACGAGAACATCAGCATGAACACAGTCAGCTGTGAAGCACAGATGCACTGTAAACTTCTGTGTGTGTGTGTGTGTGTGTGTGTGTGTGTGTGTGTGTGTGTGTGTGTGTGTGCGCTGTCATGAAAATGTATGTGTTTTCAAATAGCATGTGATAATTGTCTCCTATTATAAATGTATTGTGGCAAAACTCATGAAGATATAGTGTCTCACAGATTTAATATCTTAACTGAACAATAACAAGCTATATTTCACCATAATCTGCCCTAGCGTGAGTTGTATTAGGTATTTGAGTAGCACCATGGGATTTTGCTGTAGGAAAACACTAAGCAAAAACATTTGACTCGACGATGAAGACGAGGCTTCTGTGTGGTTTTTGAATACTTCACTAACATATTGATATCGAGATAATGCTTTGATAATTATCCTGATTTTGAGTTGATCCAATTTGCAATGATATACCCTGTTCTCTTCACCCCGCCCCCCTTTTTCCCCCTTACTCGTACACCCTCTGCTGTTATATAACCTGCCTGACGCAGCGCTGACTGCAGAGGGTGTGTGTGTCTGTGTGAGTGTGTGTGTGTGTGTGTGTGAGTTAGAAAGACAGACAGACTTAAGAGCCGGGAAGCAGGAAAGGAGGGTATTTTTGTAGATTGGAGTTTCATCCCTCCATTATTAATATTATTATTATTACTAAAGTTTCATCATATTGAGGACTGAAGAAGAGCAGCAGTAGAGATAGTATTCGGACAAGCACACGCTAACTCACATCTATGACCCAGACAATGCGATTGCCTCTTGTTTCACTCGCGTACAACTATGAAGAGCTGATGGTCTAAACATATTACATAATCTTCTTTAGACTGTGTGCTTTAGCCCAACTCTAATCCATTCATCCATGCCTGCTACTGTAATTGACACATATGTACACGTGTGCACTGTCTCTCTCCACAGACTCCTCAGGCCCTCTCAGGTCTAGTTAGCTGAGTTGGAGTAATGGCTGTTGTGTAATAAATAGGCCTATTTATTACACAATTAGGCTGTCAATATCGCAGGTTTGTCTTGGAGTAGTGAGGCAGGCTTTTATCATAATCATGTCCACTGTCTTTATTTGCAGATTTATGAAGCGAACACACACTAAGTTACTGCTCCCAGCCAAGAAATAGTCTGCCACACAACCCTTTGTAAAACGGCGAATTGTCATTTTTACACTTGGAGTTTTGTACAGATTAAACAAACGAGATACAATGTGTTAATTTTTAGTGTTTTAGAGGTGCTGATAGGTGGATTTTGATACCTTTGGACAGAGCCAATCTAGCTGTTTCCCCCTGTTTTCGGTTTTTGTGCTAAGCTAAGCTAAATAGAGAATATGCATGTATTAAAGTGGTATCAAACTCCACAGAAAAGTGGATAAGCATTTTTGCCAAAATGTCAAACTATGGTTTTAAAATCCTATGTTGTTTTCATTTTCACTGTCATTTCTGTGACAAAACTGCTCATACATTTTATTCTGACAGGTATTTAAAGTCTTGGTTAAACTTGATGAAAACCCTGATGTAGATTTTTAAGTGGGTGCTTTGTTTCTGGGAGTAACAATGTAATGCACAAAGTATAATTAGTGATACAGTAGTGTTTTTTTTAAAAACATAGTTTGGTAAGTAATTTTGAACAAAAATGTTATTACAGTCTTGACTTTGCTGTGGAAAGGCTTCCTGGGTTAGCAGGCCCAGTTATTGTCTAAAAGTGGGGCACCGTGAGTACTGAGTGTATTCGTCTTGACATAAACTAATAGAGCTGCTTGAAAGAATCACACACAGAGAGAGAGAGCTTTATAGTCATCAGCAGAATTAGGCCTGCGATTCCAGCTGAATGATCTGTGGGCATTGATAGATTAATAGTTTGAATTGACGTCCAGCGTTAAGTCAGGCCACGTGCAGAGACACTCGTGCAGAAAATATGTCACAGGCACTCAGGACACCCAGTAGCCGGTGGCTCTGCTTCAGCCTCACTTCCCCCTCCTCCAGAAAGGCTGTACGGGCACGCTGTCCCAGAATGAGATGGACTAGTCATAACATGAATCAGGTAGTCCTGTGATATCCACTATCATCTCTAATATGGAGTATTTTTAGATTGAATGTAGTGTTCTTACAAAGGACCACGGTGCAACCACTTACTGTGCCTCAGTCTACAAAGGCCTGAATCATATCAGGTTGCTCAGCTGGTTAAGCCTCGATGGAAGCATTTGTCAACAAAAAGATGATGGATCGGTGGGTGGATGGAGTGTGAAGTGTCGATAGCGCCGGTTGTGGTGGCTGTGTCTTTATGCAGTCTGTCAATGTGGCTGTGGCCAGTTCCTCCAAAAGAGAAGCCATTATGCTGCTGCAGAGTGTGAGAATGGGAGAGGAGCTCAGTCTCACAGGCAGCTCTGCACAAAAAGGAAGGCGGCTTGAAAGGCTGTGCAGTGGGATTGAAGTGTGTGTGAGAAAGAGGGCTTAGTGTGCACAGTTTGTGTCACTGTGGGGTTGTAGTTGTACACATTTTTGTGTAGGCGGTTTTGTTTGTGCTGCTGGTGGTGTCGGCTTTGATGGAAGAGGATTGACTCCCTCTTTTTAGTGTTTTGTGCTTTTGTGGGATTTTCAGTGTGTGTGTGTGTGTGTGTGTGTGCGTGTGCTTGTGGCTTTAGATAATATGTGTGAATGCATGCAGCCTTGCAGTGCTTTACTAATTTTCCTAATCACTCTAATCCCAACCTTCATGCATACACACAGCATGAGAGGGCTGACTCACGTGCACACTGAAACAGACTGTGTCACATGCACATGCAGTGACATGGAGGATTATAGCAACCAGATTCTGTATTATCAAAGGTTCAGTAATGATTCAAACTAGAAAGATGATGCGAAAAAATCATAATTTGGTGCTGTAAATCAAGTTCAAATGTACATACAACTCACGCACAGCATACAGAGATACACAAACACAAAGTCCTTGATGCACACAGTCAGAACAATACAGCGCACCTGCTAATCAGCTGCGCTGATGCACACAGACAGGCTTCAAAACGCTCACGCACACACACTCACTTTGTCTCCTGCTATCACACACAAGCTGTCAGCATCCTGCAGAAAGTGTGTACATTCAAAAGAACTGAGAATTTGATTAAAGTCTTTGTGTGTGACACATTGATGGCCTCAGGGGTCCGACGGCCATCAAATATTTCAGTCATATAGCAGTAGCTGACAGCAACAAGAAGAATGGGGGGTATAAGGTTTCTGCAGGACACCAATGGAAAGTGACACAGAGTGGAAATGGCCATGACAGACACAAATGGATACACACAAGCAATGGTGAGCAACCACTACAGACTCCAACCCCCATCCCTCCTGATCCTCACACCTCATTTCCATTACTATGGTTTGCTCCCATCAACAGAGGGGCTGCTGTGGTACCCGGCAAATTAACGTTTGGAGCCCGCTAGTCTTACACATTTCTCAACCCATCGCCTGGCTTATATAAGAGGCCCACTTTCACACCCACTGCTAATAGCAACACTATTGTCGCCATTCGAGCAGGCACCCGGGAGAAGGTTGGAGTCGAATGGAGAGGGAGGAGTACAATGAAAACAAGATTGGAGAGAAGAGAGGTGCCAGAGAATACAGAGGAGAGGAGAGAGATGAAATATCAATGTGCTGGAGAATGAGGGGAGGATAAGGCCTTGGTATGAGACAGTGTCTGAGGTTGAGTGTAAGGAGAAACCTGGGTAGTGAAGGAGGAGAGCGAGAAGACGAGGAAGGAAGAAAAGGAAGGAGAAGGAGGCAGCCTTAGTGGGAGAGTGGTAGTAGGAGGGGGTGCAGATAAGGAAGGAAAAGAAGTGTGAGTGCTTCAGGGATATTTTCTATTCATCTAAAACAGCCTGTCTGTTTAGTAATCTCCCAGGAAAGCCAGCAGCCCACACACAACAACTAAAGGGGTTTCCTCCCAGAACAAAAGCACAACTCATGCTATGTACAGACTAGAGAGAAGAATCAGAGACAGCTTATTTACATGAATCTGCAGCAGAATTTGACCCATTTACCCTCCTATGTGGACACAGATCAGGCAAATATCTAAACATGCTTCATTACAGTGACGGTCTTTCTCTGCAGAATACTAGGGCCCTTTCAGACAGTTTCTTCAATACAGCTCAATACAGTGGTGTGCTAAACATTTACATAATACACACTGAGACACACACACACAAGTCATGTTCATAACTATGTCATGCAGAGGTGTAGCATCAAAGTCAGAGCTGCAATTCATAGCTTACCACGTGTTAAAACTATTTGGAAAAAATAATAGAGCTTATTTATTTACTCGCATCACCTTTGGGGGGATAAAAGGTTACGAGGTGCTTCACATGAGAGAATCAAGATAAAGAATAAAAAAACAAATCAACAAAAAAATAAGATAAAAAGCAGAAAATAAACAAATAAAACAAAAGGAGTTATTAAAAAGAAAGATGTGACCTGGCATTAGCAGACTGAGAAGTATGTCTCATTGTAAATGATGGTCACAGAAATAGTAACAAAAAACATTTGGACACTCTAAATTGGTGACTTTATGCAACAGTGGCAGCTTACATGTGCTGATTAACTTGCAACTTAATGTTATTGATGATGTTTGCTTATGTAAATGTTTGCACGTGCTGCCTTTTGTGTGTTATAGATCAGGGCACGCCCAGATGTGCAGGAGCTGCGCCAGTGGCAGAAAGAACTGAGAGAGAATCATGATATTGCCAAAACCGTCGAGCAGTTCTGGGCCCGACAAGAGAGCCGAGGTACATGCGCACACACACACACACACACGACAACATGCCAAAACATGATAACGTTCACAGGGAGGGAGAAGACAGAGAGAAGTATAAAATTATAAAGTGTGTATATGTGTGTGTTCAAGGACATGGTCTTGTCACACTCAGGCCCTGGACTGGACATGGTCCAGCATTCTCAGCTGCTTTGTTCTGTTCTTCACGTGTACACACACAGTGGTAGACTGTACAACTCATTCCCAACCAGTACTGGGGGGCTACATGCAGTTACAAGCGGGTATATGAAAAGACGGTTGCGAAATTCAGCTAATTTGAAATAAATTGATTTTAATTTTAAAATGGATGTGATGCAATACAATTAATAGAAGGACAAAAAATATGGCAACCACTGCACTTTACTACCGTGATAACACTTGAGGATTAACTGTGCTTAAATCTGCAATTACTGATTTTCTTGGCCACTTGGAGACGGCGGAAACAAGCTGTGAACAGATTATCTTATTAGGTGAATATTATCACCTTGTAAATTCATATGAAAACAGCAAACGGTTGCCTGTTTTACACATCCAGCAGATACGGAGAAACATTAGCATTAATTTAGTTGTGGCTGTTTCCACTTGGTAAATCAGTCCAATATTCACTCTCCCCCTCCCCTAATATCGAAATCACTGATTTTTTTTTGCCAGGTAGTGCTGAACAGGTAGTGTTCAGTGGGTTATAAGAGCGTTTTTGCTGATAACGGCTGCAATCATGAGGTTTGAGTCTTTGAGTTTGCCACTTTGAGCATTCCCCTTTCACCTTCAGGTAGTCATGTGATCCATCAATCCAAAAGTATTGATTATAGCCGCTTTAAATGAATGTGCATATAGATGATGGCAAACACACACATACTCACAGCATCTCTGTTTTTTGTCTCGCAAACAATGATGCCATCCTAAACACAGGTTTCTTCCACGCTGACACATTCCACACAACAAAGGCGCTCACTGCAGCCGGCGAACATTCTTGCACTGGGGTGCCACAGCCACACTGCTGCTGCTGCTAACTACCGCTACTGCACCACAACTGCTGACCTGACATTCTAGCAGTGGGAGGGGGGGGGGGGCTGCCTGTTTGTGTTTGTAAGAGACTGTACAAGAAAGCCAGACAGAACGGAAGCCATTTTCTGACCTTCTCAACAGAATATAAAATGGTTGGGACTGGGAGAGAATCAGAAATGTGAGCGCTAGAGGCAGGCGGCGGGGGGGGGGGGTGGAGAGACTCATGCTGAAGTTGCAGTTTGTTTGCTGGTTTTGCCTGCTGTTGTTTTGGATGTAATGAAGCAAGCACTGCCCTCCAGAACCGACGGCTAAATGACCCATGTTGGGGACTGTGGTAGAGAGAGGGTGAGCTAGAGAGAGTCATTATGTAGGGAATCACCCCCCTCCCTACTGTATACATGCTCTTGGAAGTCGATCCAGCAACAGCTGCACTCATCTCATTTGACCCGAGGAGACCAGCATGCGATACATCCTCTGCCATTTCACGTTTCACAGTCTGAAATCAGAATTAGTCGGCGGTGGAGAGAAAGAAAAACAAAAGGAGAGAGAGCAAAGTAACACGGAGAGCAGGCAAGGGATGATATGTGAAGGTTATAAGGTCACGGCTCATTGGGCAGGTGCAGCTCTCAACAGCTCATGAATCACCACATGACTGACCTCGACTGCAGCCTGACATGTTGGGTTTAGCATCAGTCCAAGCACTGTTTAATCGGAGTAGTTAGCTAGCCTGGCAAAACACTTTTCCTCCTCCCAGTTATTTTACTGTGTCAATTACAGTAAATTATTCCCAAGTCTTCCACAAGCTGCATTCTACATTTATCTCATCTAATTAATCTATTATAATCACGCTCCACACACCTTTATAAATGTCACATTATG
Source organism: Gadopsis bispinosus (assembly GCA_036024995.1). Taxonomy (NCBI): domain Eukaryota; kingdom Metazoa; phylum Chordata; class Actinopteri; order Centrarchiformes; family Percichthyidae; genus Gadopsis; species Gadopsis bispinosus. The sequence continues at coordinate 10,571 of JAVQJV010032788.1, forward strand.
AAAAGTATCAGTCATGGCATCTGAAACAGAATAAGAACTAATTTTTAGAATATGAAAAAATTCTAAGGAGATGCAACGATGCAGATGTTGATGCTGCAGATGGTATTGATGCACCTCGAAGAGTAAAGCCACTGTAATAAGCACTTTTCAAAACCACACTGAAACCACAGTTACAGTCATTAGTGGGTAAATAAAGCCAAACAAATTTAGCTACCATCATTTACAATCTGTGGCTCCTGTTGTGGTAGAAATGGCCAAATATAGCAGTCTATTCATCATAGCTTCACTTCCATAATGTCAAAGCAATTGCCTTTTACTGGCAGATAACAAAAGGCCATGACAACAGCTTAGCAGCTGTCACAGTGACAAAGTGTCAGTAACTGGCTGATTCATTTAAACGTGTTCAATGTTTTTTCAACCCAGGCCTTATTAAGATAGTGTTTCCTATCAACTATAATTGGGAATAGTACAACTTACTTCTAGTTTATTTTGGAGAAACTAGGTGGGCAATCGCTTTAGGTCTTTAAACACCAGAATAATGTACAGGATGCTCACAGTATAATTAGATATGTCTGTGTTTTACAGACACAATGGGGGGTTGCAATCAATTCTTTCTAAAAGGTTTCATTGGTATGTTTCATTGCAGCATTTGTGCTTGAAACAGAAAGCAAAAATAAAGTCTATAATAAAAAATAAAGTCTTAACAACGGACACAAAAAAAAGCCTTGTGAACATGTTTTAGTAAAGCATTTCAGGGTCTGTCTGACAAGTTTGTGAGCTTTTTAATCCTTTAACAGGGGGTGTTTTTTTATGGTTTTCCTCAGTGGAGTGCAGAGTGCAGCAGAATGGCAAGACTCTCTAAAATAAAGCTTATAGTTTTTGTCATTCATCACGGTCTGCTTGAAATGACAATGAACCTGTTGAACCAGATCTTGTTTGTGTCCAGTGGGCTCTTCCATGACGGATCTACCAGAAAGTCCCCAGCCTGGCAACTCAGATGTGTCCATCCAGGTAGTTTCAGCCACCTCCCAGAGCACTGTGGCCCCCACCCCCACCATCCAGATGACCCCTGACGGCGGTAGGTGGCTGACCCCCCCACAGCCTGCACAGCATGGAGAGAATGGCCTTCACACCATAACTGATATCCTGGCTGTATCCGAGCCTGGTGATGAATCCATAACTACAGTGACTCCATCTTTACTAGGAACTCAAAACCTGAGCTAGACTGGTGGTACTATTAACTGCAATCACAAGCTCTGTGTACAAGGCTTTTCTGGTGTTTAGAAGCTATAGGTTGGACACTCTATTAGGTTGATGTCAAAATGACCAAAGTGATCAGTCAAACTAGCCATTAAATACGCCTGTAACCAATTGGATATGGCCAGGTCGGGATTTATGGTCCGAGATCCATGTCTAATTAGTTGATTGCTTTCATTGCCTTTTTGATGGATCACCTCCCTTCACGAGTCTCACCCAACAAATGAACACCATATTGTACGGCTCACATATTATACTGTCGGGAGTGAAGCCTCTCATAACAGACTTCATATTTCCTCTCGGCACCTCTAGCTGCTAGCTCACTGGAAGGTAACCAACTCGTATTTCCTTGCCTTGTCATTTCCCTTTTCCTTAGCAATACATATCACTCCACAAAAGAGGTTAAAGCGTTTTCCTTCAAGCCAGGAACTGAGGCCGGAGTGAAAGGTGACTCCGCGTGCTTTTATCCTGTTTATCAGAAAAGGAAATTACCCTGTCAGGGAAACAGAGAATTTTGGAAAAGGTGTTTAAAAACATCACTGAGATCAATGCTCTTGTCAACAATCTGACAGCAGCAAAAAGGAATATTCTCGTTAGATCTTACAGTTTTACAAGTGATAATAACCCCGTTATACATCTCATGACACTATGTGGAGTGAATGCTTGCAGGATATATACCCTATTAATAAACATTAACATTAGTATATGTATTTTATTTTTTGCCTAATATTTCCTGTATCCTCTGTGAATTTGCTTGTATCTTTTGTGCATACTGTATTTTAGAGTTAGAATAAAATGTCTTATTTCATTTTGCGCCTGGTTGTGATCAAACATCATCTTAGATGTCACATATGAGCCATGGAAGGTTCAATTTGCAACAATATTCAGGATAAAAAGACTGCGGCTCAACAGACTGTCCTCCATGGCAGCCTAAAAGACCATGTGGGTTATAACTGTATTCTTCTGACTCAATTAAACAGAATTAAGTTCACTGCTGGCTTATTTCCATCACTCCTTGAGTCCCATGTACCTGAGAGGATACTTCTGGTTTCTCCAGTGTTTCTGCAGAGCGGCGTGGTGGCAGTGTTGTGATGATTTCCTGACCATCCGACTGACTGATGCACACCGCCTCACAGTGAGGCATGAGGAGGGTCATGTATCTCTCTTTGCAGGTATGCGGATGTCTGGGAGACAGCTGCCGCTGGGTGAGGTGATAAAACGGCCCATTTCATTCCAGGGACATCTGATAGTGCAGCCAGCTCCATGGAGTCTGGCAGCACTGGGCCCGACTGAAACTGGATCTCACAGCAGCAGGAGGGAGTGGGCACCAGGCTGTCAGACCAAAGCCAGAAAACAACTGGTTCTGGGCTGCAATTCTAGGTTGAAAGTGTGGAATACGACTGTTTTTTACACACTGAGTTTAGTGAGCGTATTCCTGTGTGGGCTAGGAATACACTGATTACAAGTTACACTAACACCGTGTTCCTAGGTGTAAACAGTATGCCAGGCATTGTTCAAACTGCTAAAACATGTCGGATGTTATAGGGATGAATTAAGGATTCAACAAAGAAGTTTGTTTCAAAATATAAAGGATTTTTGCTTAGATTTCTTCAAATTCATGGTGATTTTGACTAAAACCCAATAAATAGACACTCTCCGTTATATAGTTTAGTCAACATAGAGCACTGACGAGTTTATAGCTCAAATGTAACATGTCTTGGTTTTGGTCTAAAGAGATCCTTATCAAAAATGTATATATTGTGCATTTCTGCTAAACAACAAATATCTAACTATTGTCAATTTCAAATTCAAAAATCTATATTGGTATCAGCCTCAAAAATCAAGTATCACTCTGAGTTGAATCCTGTATAACTAATTAAGTGGGGTGAAAAAAACACCACATCCGATTAAAAGTTAACTACAAACATGACACTTTTATTGAACCTTTTTTTTTCCTGATTCGGTTACAGAAACAAGAGCGTTAACTGTTTTTTTTTTCTTTTTCTAATCAGGGGAATAAAGTTCTATACATAGGCATGCTGCGTCACTGCACAGTCACAGCTGTGAAAATCAATATCACCCCTGTCAGCTGCCCCCACTGGAACAGTCTGAAGGCAAGACAAATCAGGAGAGGACAGGCAAGGACATGTCAAACCCAGGGAGGATGGGTGTTCAGTGGGCTGCCCAGGGATGACAAACTTAACATATAGAAGTTTTGTGCAAATTTCACCACAGTCTATTTGATTTTAAACACAGAGATGATATCAGTCAGATGATTCTTTTTCTTTTTTCCCCCTCGAGTCTTCAAACTAACAGAGGAAGTTATTATTAGGTCCAGTGATGATGGCATTTTGTTCCTTTTTGGGAAATCCTACCATTTTGGACCATTTCCCCCTGACTTTAATCTCTTTGCTTCTCAAGAGCCAGCTCTCTTCTATGTTTAAGAAAGTGTCTCATCTGATATACACTGAAATTATGATTGCTGTCACATGACCCTTACATAAATAGAGTTAGTATTCAAAAGTACGTCTGAGAAAGGTCTTACATGTAGAAATGGTGATAAGCATGCACAGATAGGTAGTCGACAAGTGCAAAATCTACAAAGTCACGTATTGTTCTTTTTTCTTTTTTTTTTGTATTTCCACATTGAGTGAATTCATCACAAGAACTGAAACCCCTCCCCACTATGCTCTGAGTGTTGAGACTCTAGAGTTTGTCTCGTTACTGCTGACCATCCAATACCCTATGGACCGTTCTTCATGGGCTACGACACACTGATCTGGGGTCCGTAACCTGTTTCTGACTAGCGTCGGCCCAAACAGAGCCTGACGTAGCAGGGCATGCTCTCTTTGGGCAAGGCGCTGGCCTTCCGGTACCAGTCCTATTTTAGAATAGCCAGTTGGTAAGACATAAACATACAGCAGCAGTCAAGGTTTAACCCTTGGTCTTTTCTTAGTCGAGGGTTGTTGTAAGACCAGGGGTCAACCAAAATGACTGTTGGCATAAAGTTCGTTTTTTCAGCCCTCCCTGTTCTGTTTTTTTATAATTATCCCTAATGTATGACAGAATAAGTCATTGTTTACTGCATCAAGTGCCAAAAGTTATTCACAGCCATTGTCATTTTTCTGAAAAAATAAAAATAAGTATGTTTGTATCCCCGTAACTGTTACAGCAAAGAGTGGACCACTGTCTGGACTTGAGAATACTGCGCAGATATACCCAAGTAAATTCCTGTAAATGACAACTCAAATACTTTCCTTGAACATTAATCAAACAAAAATAATAATTAAAGCATATCTAGTGTTCCAAAACGGTAGTTTAAAAAATATAAGAACAGTAACCGCATAATGAAAAAACAAGCAAATGTGTGAATACAAAGCAAACCAGTTTAAAAAAAATTCGGCAGATAAAAACAGTTTGCAGTAGTCAGTCACACGACACTGGTGTCTAAACTCAGCCTACAGTTAAAAAAAAAAGAAAAGAAAAAGTAAACAAGCAAGCAAAGCTTTGCACTACTATGTACACAGCTTCTCAGGTGAAGAGAGAGAGAGCTGGTGTCAGGATGAAAGGAAAGGGCGTGAAACGGAGACTCCTGCGAAACAGGAGTCCTTCTTGGCACGGGGACTTGAGCTGCAGCCGACCACAGAGAGACAGGAGGAGGATGAAGACGAAGAGGAGGAGGATAAGGAGGAGGAGGAGGAGGGAGAGATGCTTTACCAGATGAAGAAGACAACCACATAGAGCAGAGCAGCATGGGCCGCCCCCCACATCACGCACAAACGCACAGACAGACAGACCAGGGAGCCATTTTCTCTCACAGATCGGACTGACTGAAGGAAGTCACTGGGATTTCACTGTCGCACAGATTCCCGCCGGGCCGCCTCTCGCTATCTCCTTCCCCCTCGACTCTTCCCATCCATTTGATCTCCCTCTTTCTACCTTTCACAGTTAATTTGATCTTTCTAAGGCTCCAGCATATCTCCACACACCAGCCGCAGCCCTATATATAGTCTGTCACCCACGGTTCGACTGCTGTATCTGCATGAGTGTTCATCCTGTAGTTCTGGGCCTCACTAGGAATATGCGGAGGAATATTTAGCACCAGAAAGCAGCCCTGACGTTGAATCCCTCCACCCACCCCCAGCTCCCGACACTCATAAAATCACAACACTCATGTACGCACACAAACACAGAGGAACTAAGAACAGGCGAACCATTTAATTTCCTCGCTCCGTTTCCTGCTGATATAAAGTGACAGTTTCTGGCCACCGGAGATGTGGGAGAGCAGCACACAGTATTCTGACCTAGATTCATGAAGCGGCGCCTCCCCACTGATGACTGACACCATCCTCGTCCAATCAGAATGCACTCTACATCGTGTATACATATTGAACAGCAGTTCATTAGCAGCTTGTGAGCCCTCTGTTCAGGTGGTCCTGGCTGCTTTCGTTGTGTGCGCGGTCACTGGGAACTTCTTTTCCAACCGCAGTCCGGGCTTCACAGTTTGTTTCACATTTTGCAAAGTGTCCATGCAGGTGGGAGGATGGGGCGAGGTGAGAAGAGTCATGTGTTATATTCACAGACGGTGCAGAGAAACGCCGGCAACAGAACTAGAGAGCGAGGGCGGAGAGGGGTAACAGTCTGGAGAAAGATGGTTTATTGGAGTGGTAGTGTTGAGGTGTAGGGAATACACACACACACACGTGTTCCTCTCGTATACTCTACATACACACCCACAGAGGCTGGATTATTTTTAAGAGGGCGGTGCTGGAGCTGTACAGTTGCCCATGTGCTCTGTCTTCACCTATGCTGTGGATGGATGGAGGACAGAGCCAAATGTTTCCACTTTGTGTTTTCCAGCATTGGGGGGAGCGGCAGAAAAAAGACATCTTGACTGACAGGAGGGAAAGAGAGATCAGGAGAGCAGGAAAAAGCGACAGGTTTCACAGTTTTCAAGGATGCTTACAGTGCTGTAGTCTCAGGAGAGCAAATCAAACAAAAAGGAATACTGCATGTTGATGTTTTCAGATCTAAGTCTGTGTGTTGTTTTGCTACTTGCTGGTCACATTTTGAGTTTTTCTACCCTTCTATAGAGATTTGTGTGCTAGAAGAGCTTTAGCTCTGTCCTCCATACCCTACTTTCTCTCAGTCTCACACACACTCATACAATAGCTGATTGGCACACAGTCAGTGTTTAAGTCTGTACACAGAGTGAAAGGGCCCTGTTGGCGTCCATGTTTTAAGTCCAATACAACCAGGCGGGCCCCTTGTCCCAGACCCCTCCCTCCCCACCCTCTCCATCCTCTTCTTCGCTTCATTTTCTACCACGCATCTTCTTTCCAATCCGCTCACTCACCACAGCTGCCTCCCCGTGTAGGTTGGAGGGGCAGAGGGCACCTGTAGAAGGAAAAATTAAGTTTGTAAATGATAAACGATCTGGATAGCCACATATTCACACATGCATCTTTACACACATGCATACGGTAGCTGCATTGGCCCCAATAGGTCTTGCTTGTTCATACATCCCTCCGTGGACAAAATACATCTCTGACTGTCTTTTGCCTTAAAATAAACCCATACATGTCATCTGGTAGCTCTCTAACTGTCCCAGATTTGAAGGCGATCCTCGGAGTAGCAGCATACTTACTGTGCTGGAACAAACTTCCACAAGATGTAAGACCTGGTTCAACTCTAACCACCTTTCACCCAAAGTTAAAATGCTTTACACTCTCCATTTTTTTTAAAGCAATTCTTTGATATTTTGGGGACTAAGCGTATTTGCATTTTTCCCCAAGGGCTAGATAGAAGGTCGAAACCACTCATGTCTGTACACTGAATAAAAAGCTACATCCAGCAGCCGCTTAGCTTAGCTTAGCACAAAGCCTGGAAACAAGGGGAAATGGTTAGATTGCCTCTGTCCAAAGGTAACAAAGTCCACCTACCAGCACTTCTAAATTATTACATACAAAATACAAAAATTATATCTAGTGTATTTAATCCACGCAAAAACTGAAGTGTAGAAATGACATCTTGTGTGTGGTAGGTGTTCATTGTTTCCTTTGGACAGAGCCTGGCTCGCTATTTCCCCATATTTCCAGTCTTTGTGCTAAGCTAACTGCTGGCATTGGCTTAATATTTACCGTACAGACAAGTGAGTGGTATCGATCTTCTATTCTCATCTAACTCTCTAAAATGTCAAACTAACTTAATCTTACACACAGTTATCCACCTTGCACTTGCATCCTGCATTCTCTTCTATTTAACTCTGTGCTTTCATCGTCTCACTTTCTCCAGTGGTGCGAGAGGTGCCGTGTTGTGCTGTTGTGTGGCGGACTTTATTCATCGCACAGTGGCTGGAAATAAGTTCACCTGTGCCAGCCAGAGTGCACATTCATTCCGCATAATGAAGGGGGTGACAGGCCGGCAGACAGTCGCATCATTCAGTGGGCAGAGAGCACTGCAGCTTATTTACACACACAGGAGCACATGGGGGCCCTCTCACACTCACCCATACACAAATCAATGTCAGATGAGTGACCATTTGTGACAAACCCGTCCATGCATGTGCCCACAAACTAATACAACACACACAGGCACATGACCATGCACCCTCAAACTGGAAATGTGCACACACACTCACACCCCTCCCTCATTCGTGTGCAATGACGTACGGTCTTGAACGCACAAATGTGCATGCAGTCTTGTCGGCGTGGTCGAATGAGAGAGCGGCGTGTAAGCGGCGTGTACCTTTGACTGGGCGGATGTACTCACCGCTCCCCCGTTCAGGATCATGGTCATCTCGGTGGGCTGGTAGACGTTGCTGCGGAAAGGAGCGCTGGGCCTGGCGGCGGTGTTACTGTTATGTTGTCCGGCACTGCTGGCGCTCCTCAAGCCTGGCATGGAATAGACGGAGAGGCGGACAGAGATTACTTACTGTGACTCTCTTGAAAGAAGAAACACTTGCTGTGTAATCATGCAAAACAGAAATTTCCTCATGTACGTATTTCTAGCCACACATGCAGATATTTCCTGGTGTTCTATTAATCACTGTGGCCTACATTCCACCTACAGCCTGTCCGCACACATCACGCCTGTCTGCTCTAAAATACTGGATTGCACGGTACCTGCAGTGTTCTCGTCATTGTATCCGTAGCCCTGGTTCTCCACAAACTGTCTGTGAGAGAGAGGGATGTCTTCGTCGAAGCTGGTCTCTCTCAATCGTGTCGAGTTCTGGGAGGTGTCAAAGTAATCCGGGGCAGTGGGCTGTGGAGGGGGTCTCAGGCAGATGTGGGATTCAGGAATGGCGTGGAAGATCAGCAGCAGCCAGCCCTGAGCCACTAAAGCAATGGCCAGTGCCGGGTCATTCCAGTCCGGGGACCTCCCCAGCCAGGCGTTGCCGTACAGATAGAAGCCCACCCAGGCCACCCACAGCAGCAGCGACAGCAGGCAGGTAACAAGCAGCCAGACAGCATTGCAGCGCCATTGACGTGTCTTCCCACACAGGGCCAGAGAGGCGGCAGTCAGCGCGGCTAGTAGGAGGGCTAGCACGTAGCTGCAGGCTAGTGAGAAGTCCAGAGGCAGGTACTGACAGGCAGCCCGTCCCTCCCTCAGCACGGTCAGAAGTAGCCACTCTGCGGCGATGATACCCTGCACAGCACTCAAACCCAGAGCAAGGCCTGTTAGGGCGCAGCCACCAGGACCCCGGCGCTCACGGCCAAGCCTGCGCAGGCGGACACCTTGCACCAGCAAGCAAGAGAAGCAGACAGCAAACAGGAGACCCCACAGGGCCCTGCGGAGCAAACATAAAGACTCATCCTGCTCAATCAGGTAAGCAAAGCTAAGGCCAAACAAGCCAAGGATGCCGAGGAGCAGCAGGAGGATGGGTCCCACGGCGCTGCGCTTCTCAGCCTCACCGATGTGGTGTAATCGGCACAGCAGAACTAGGGCTAGCAAGACAGCAGTCAGTGCACCACCAGCAGCCACTGACTCGACAGCCACACCCCATATGGAGTCCAGGTCACAGAGGAGGGTGTAGGGACGGACAAGGCCCCAGCCGCAGCCCCTTGGGAGAGCCTCAAGGTCCTCCGAATCCTGACTGGTGGCACGATGAGTGACAGTCAGCAGCAGCAGGAGCAGGACCGGGAGGAACGCCATCTCTGAGAGATCAACAGAGCAGAAGACAGCGACAGATGAAGGAGCAAAGACGGAGAATGGAGAAGGTCAAAGGAATGGAGAGAAACGGGAGAGAGAAAGACAATGAGTCACCCTGGTCATAAATGTTTGGAAAGCAACAGAGCTGAGCGGTCAGTCATTCCCAGGGTCCCATCATCCGCCTGTGGGTGACAATACAGACAACCAGCCACTGCTGTGTTTTAGACAGGAAACAAAGAACAGTAGTTCATGCTTAGTGAATGACTGAAGCCTTTCCACACACAAAAACACACATCCTGTTTCACCAATAGTAGCCTATAGCCCTGCCCTCTTTTGAACCTTTTCAAGGCCTTTTAATGGCTTTAAGGTTTGAATCTGTGGCAAACACCTTCTAAATAAACAACACTCGCGCAACATAAAAATACAGACAAACCCAGAAAAGCCCAGATAAGCTGCATTCAGCTCATTCACAGGGAAGTGAGGTCAGATTCACAGCACCTACAATACAATCTTTGAGAGTTTCAGCTGTATAATTTGTCCAGTCTTGTCCAGTGAGCCGGCTGCCCGGGCACCGACGGGAAAGCTGCAGCATAAAGAGAGAAGGGAACTAGTGCGTACAAGCAGTTCTACTCGCTATCAGGCATCTAAGGGCATCTAGCAAGACGTGAGACAATGCATAATACACTGCACAGGAATACACAGCGCCTCCAGCTCCACGCACAAGCACTCGTATACTTTGTGTCCCGGCGAAGAAAAAAAACCCCCAGCAGCATTCAGTGTGCGAAATCAATGCTGTCTCAGTCTACCTATTCCTTTATTCATCACAACTGTCAGACAGCCGCACACACACACACACACACAAACACACACACACACACACACACACACACGGACGGACACAAATACACATTCTTTCATTTCATTGAGGTCTTTGCTGGGATGATCAGTGCTGTCGTTTCACCTGACAAACTGTGTGTTTTATGACAGGTTGATCTGTATTTACAGCCACCACGAAACCGCGCACACACACATGCACACATCATTTCGCTAGGTTACTGTCAACTGTCTCTCCTCTACATCGCTATGCTTTCAGACATTCTTTCCAAGCTGGCTCATACATTAGTGTGTCAAACAATCTGCTCTTACAAAGAACACACACACACATACACTTTTCTAGCCTCTCTGTGCTTCAAGCTGCACTTTGGATTGTTTATTTCAGTCTCGCTGCAGTTTGGACATAAAAAGTCTCCCGGTGTCCACAAATAGACCGTACCACAATATTTACATACCACATAAAGGACACTGGATATCCCCAGCTTCATGTTCTCTCTCCACGCCAGTAAGTCAGGGAGAGTCACGCAGCCAGGCCGTTAGGGGAGAGTGGTAGGTTTAAATACACACCAGCCAGGACTACAGGTCACACACAGTCCTTCCAGCATGTAGCTTAGTAAGTGGGGCATGCAGAGAGAAAGAGACAGACCCCTAGATACTCTCATTTATTTTATCATGAGGAAAACTGGGACAGAAGTATGAGGAAGTCTGGTGAGCAAATAAACATATTGTACTTTTTACTCCCTTACATTTTTACTTGACAGCAATAGTTACTAGTTACTTTACACACTAAATTTTGCATACTAATCAAATTAAGAGCTTATAAAATATGATGCACTGTTATAGATTAAACTACCCAACAGTGTATAAAAGATTTAAAGCTGAAATAATTAGTTGGTTAATGGATTAGTTTTTGTAACTGATCCATCATGTCATTTTTCAAGCAAACACAGAAAACATTTCATGGTTCCTACTTCTCAAAAGTGAGGATTTGGTGCTTTTCCTTGTCTTAAGTTACAGTAAACTGAATAATTTTGAGGTTTTGGACTGTTGGTCAGATAAAACATGCAATTTGCAATGCAATATCTCCATCCACACAATTGGTTAAATTCTTCCCAAATTTCCACATACACACAAAACACAGACTCGCGTGTACACAAAGATATCCATTTATTTACAGCGATTTGATGTGTCTGCCCTAATATCCATTAAGAAAATGTTTTTTTCAAAGCAGTGGTTGTTTACAACTTTTGAAATATCATTTTTTTTATTTGTCTCCTTCCCTCCTTGTTGCAGCAGCTCACAGCCGCTGGTTATCGCTTGTCTACATTGCCATCAATCAGTGCATATGGAGGGATGAGTCACCAAAACATGCACAAAAAACACACATAGCTTTGTATACACACACACACACACCAACATGCATACCTGCACAAGTGGAGCAAAAACACACACACACACACACTCAAACTCATGCTGTCTCCTAACATCATGTTGTTTTTCTAGTGAGCCCCTGATAACCATGGTTACGCCCGAGCTCTAAAATGACAGGAATAAAAGGGAGAGGAGACAAAGAGAGAAAGACAAGCCGAGCAGACTGCTCCTCCTCCTGTCTTTTTTTGGTCTTTCTTTACCGCCTTCTTTGTCACACTTCCTAAAGGCAGAGCCTGTGAAACCACATGGTCCAGACAAAGTGCATCCCTCACAACAGGAGACACGGAGACTTGGAGCTTGTGTCCTGCACACTAGTGACTTTTCATTCACTCACCCTCTCACGCAGTCACTCCCTCTTGCACAGATGGTTGCTCTGGCTGCTTTTTGAGTGTGAATTGGCACACAGAGGGTTGCCAGTAGTCACAAACACACGTGCAAAATCACCAGTGTTCATGCAAACACGCACGGCATACACACACCTACAGCACACATGTCACATACTCGAGTCCTCGTCCCTGCTTCTAATATGACTCATGTGAAAAGAGAGAGAGAGCCCCTGGCCTTCCGTTTTGTGCAGCACAGAGGATGCTGCTGCCGTCTCATCCTCCCTCTCCCCTCCCATCTTTATAGAGATGTTTCTCTCTCTGCTCCATGCAGCCATTTCTGTCCTCCCCTCCATTTAAAATCCTCTATTCTGTCAGATTTGAATGCCACCTCTCCTCCCCTGCACGGTCTCATCCCCCTGCTACATTTGAAGATGTGCTGCGAAAGATGCGCCTCACACATCTCTCCTCCCCACATTTCCTCCCTCCTTTCACCCCAAGCGTCTAAGCCGAAACACACCCCTCTTCCTTCCATTTTGGCTTCTCCTTGTGCCCCTTCCTCCTCCCTCCCCCTTTAGCCTTTATTCTTGCTGTGTATCTTATGTAACCAGGGAAGGATCCAGCTCCTGCCAGTTCTGCTGCATGGCTGCTGTTTCTCAGGCATCATCTTCCTCAGTGCCAAGCAGCCTGCTGGCACTCAGGGGTCCGTCTTAGTTTTTAAATTCTACACGTAGTGGGGTTACATGCATTCGTGCTGCACGTGCCAATCACACATGTATACACAGGCTGGCATAATAGCCATGTGTGGCTGGCTCTATTTTCATGTAAATATAACATTCTGCTTGGTGGCATGCATTATGCATCTGTGCGTGAAGGCACCACATTCTCACACAGTATGCAGCATGCATTCCTTATGGCGCTGCCGTGCAACCCACAACAGGAATACAGGCGTGAGAATGCAAATGTTCAGCACTGCAGTCCTTCAAATCGACTCCAGACTGGATAGGTACGGACGGGGGAATCTAGCGAGCCATCCTGTGCAATTACCTCCGCCTATAAATATCAGACATAGCACGCAACCAGATGCTGCCTAATTACTGTGGTGATAATTGGGAGGATTATTGCATTTTGACGACTCGCTTCAATTCTCATTTTTTTCCTCATACTGTTTTATTTAGACTACTGGGACAATAATGAAGAAAATGTGTGTGTGTGTGTGTGTGTATTTGTGTGCATCGGAGCGTGTAGGTACTGTATATGGGTGGAAACACGTTAGTCCAGCTGCTGAGCTGAGCAGGTCATTTGCGCAAACCGTACTAGCATCTGCTTGCTGGTGATGCCGCTCGAGAGAGAAACACCATCTTCTCCGACACTAACAGAACTTTCCTTTTCTGACAGCGCATAGATTTGCATCCTGCATGAGTCGATGGGCTTACATAAGGCCTTAGATATCAGTCATGTTAAATTACCCCAGTCTGTCTGGATGTTCTGTCTCACTGCATGAGATTTACTTTGGATTAAAAACACATCTGCGCTTCTAAATAAGCTTGTATGCTCTAATAGCTGGGCTTGTCATTGGTGGCATCTCAGACTGGTCTTTTATCAGTTGCAACTTCTGTCTTAAGATCTCTTGACCTTCCCTAGTGGCATGAGTGAGAATAATTGACTTGAAGTTGCTACAAGAGTTGGAATCTGGCCTGACAGATTGTCCAGAAAGGAGAAGAAATGGAGAGCGGTCACAGAAGTAATGAGGAGCAATAAGGACCTACCTGTCTTACCTAAGGTCTTAGATATATTACATATATACTGTGTGTCTTTCTTCTTCTCTGATTCATGCATCTCTTTGACAGGCAACTATCTTTCTTGCATCCTTTACATGTGCATTTCTGACATCACCAAGCTGCCATTTTAACATTTATCCTCGCTAGAGTTTTGGAGAAGCTTTATTTGGGAGAGAAAAATGCAGTTTTATTGTGGACAGGGGGCTGAAACGGAGAGAAAAAGCTGTGTTTTTAAAAACACACTCTTAGCTAGGATGCTCGTCCACAACAGATAGGCACTCGCTTTCTCATTCGAGGACACTTCGACAGGACACGTGGTTCCTGAAATCCATGAACTTGCGACTTTCCAGAGATGACCTCACCAATCTTAATTTCAGCGGGAGTCAGAGACCTCCTACGCAGAAGATCGCAAAAGCATGTCCAAATTACATGAGATTTCCTAGTTAGATATCTGTGGTGCACATTTGCTGAAATAAACAGACCTGACACAGTTACACAGGAGTACACACAGTGAACCTTTAATACAAGTTCCCTGTGCATAGATTTACACTTGAAAACACATCTACATTAACTTGCATTCTAAGTATGCAATATTTTACTTTTATGTGCGGTCAACATATATTTTCTAGCTGCCTATTCCTGTTCATCCACAGTGTTATTTGTTTGATGCAATGAAATGCATTTAGCTTCCCAATGGAAATTCATCCAACTTCCTACTTCAAATCAAATGTACAATAACTATGAATTACAATGCACGATCTGACCCGTTTGACTTTGTCTCTCCAATCTCTACACATCTGCAAGCCTGGTACTGGCAGATACAAAAGAGGAGAATAAAGGGATGACGGAGAAAGAGGGGCAGAGATGCGGTAGACGTCAAGGTTTGACAAATGGGTGTGCTATAATATTGAAAAGGAGTCGGTGAGGACACGTTTTAGGAAATAAATAGTCTCACAGACGACAGGAGAAGCAGAGGAAAGATATGAAAAGATACTGAATGGCGAGACTGAAAAAGTAGTTGTCCATTCACTGCATCAGCCTGCTGAGTGTCAGCAGGGAGAAACTGACAGTGGAAGAATTTCCCCCAGCCTCTTCTGACACCCTTGGCCATCCTAATTATGCCTCATTACCATGTGACTGGCCTCACAGCAAGATCATATGCTAATTGACTTAACAATTAACAGCACCAGCGATTTACACCCCTCCCTCTACTCCCTTTTTCTTCTTCTTCTTCTTCTTCCTCCCCTTCCTACAACAACAACCGATGGCGGATGCCTGATCGGTCAGATGTGAAGGCATCCCAAACCCAGAAATGCACCCTGAAACCAGAGCCACAGACCTCCGGTGTCATGTGCTCTGCTCCCATGTGGTGTCAATAAGCATCTTCTGTTATAGATTAAGTGGCGGGATGAGTGGATGAGTCCAGAGAGATCAGATCTGGTTAGAGAGAGTGATAGTGATCAGAGGACCAGGAGGAACAAGGAGCAGCCGGATGTGCAAAGGAAAAATTGGAGCGAGTTGTATATGTGTGTGTGTGTGTGTGTGTGTGTGTGTGCTTGTGTGTGTGTGTGTGTGTGTGTGTGAGGGGAGGAGGGGAGGGTGCATGAACAGAAATGCACATAATATTATGAAAGGAAAAGCAGGGCATTTGCCCTGTATGTGAAAATGGCACTCCAGCTCATACACTCAGCTGTGTCACGTAAGGCTGCACACACACACACACACACACACACACACAATCACCTAAACATGGTACATATGGCATCAGCCCCGAGGAGATACTGTAGCATCCTGCTCTCTCATGAGGCAGCTAACTAACTCATGGAAGCGCTGGCTGAGATTAAACAGCTCCACTCTGCTGAATATTGATTAATGATGGAAAACAGAACACTCCAAAATAGGCCCGGGAGCTTTCTGACTACACAAATACCTCACTGACAGAGGGGCCGAGGCTCATGTATCATCTGTCCATTCACCAACAGAAAGTCAATCCATGCATTGACTTCCATTCCCATACAAACTTCCTCTGTCTAATTGGACTCAAGTGGGCATTTAAGTGCAGTTTCCTTCCAAGCGAGAGACCACTTCAGGGCCCTGCTTCTGTTTATGAGGCCAGCGTGGGAGGGACACGTCCCCTAAAGGCAGGTGGGGGCACCCTTGGTTCATGCTGACCTAAGGAGCAGCTTAATGCAAACACACATGCACACATGTAGAGAATGCTCGTTTTTCTTTTCCTTTTCTTTTTTTCCCACCCCCCTCCCCTGTTAACAATACCTGCCACATGGGAGGGTCCCTGGAGGGTTCCAGAAGAGTGTGTTTGTTTGAGGGAGCAGCAGTAAGACCATTGTTACTGAGCTGTGTGTGATCCAAAAATAACGAATGACATCTAACCTCTAAACTAAAGAATGGAGGAGTGATTGACCTCCTAAAAATATCCCTAATGTGTATCGTGGGGTGAAAATGGAGGCGAGGCTACTAAAAGAGGCCGACGTGTTTCATCCGGGTGAGAAAGAAATGTGCCAGAACCAGTCAGACGTTGGATTTCACACAGGTCAAAGTCCTCCAGAGACGCGTCTTTGTGCTTAACGTGGTTCCTGTCAGATGCCCCTCGAGGTCACCGGCCGTACGTGGCGAGTCCTGTGTGCACATTCACGTTTCTGCAACACGTCTCCCTCTCTGCTTCACACACCTATATACATTTGGTGCATTGACATCGCCTCTCCAGGGGCTGTCAGTGCTGCAGCCTCCACCTCGGTGGCGAGAGGCCCTTTTTTTTTTTTTTTTACAACACAAACCGAGAGATGCATTCAAATACACACTTGGCTAAAATAGTCCTACCCACTGAAAATATATAGCACGCACACTCATCTCCACAAGGGTATCGCCCCCCCAGTCGTGTTGATCGACATCCTATGGGCTTCATGGTGAGCAGCACGTACCTTATTCGATTCTAATCAAATCCGATCGAGGACGAAGGCAGATGCACAGTTGTTGGTACGATGGGAGACGGAATCAAAATGTCACATTTCGGAGTGAGCGCCGCTCGCGGTGTTTTCTCTCTCCATCCACATGGACTCGTACGCGATCAGCCCAGATGGTTCCTGCTTTTCCTCCAGCTCCAGGTCGGAATCTATACAGGGACCCGGTTATTCAGCCCGTGTCCGTGGTGCTCGGAGGCAGAATGGGGCATGAATGCCGACTCTTGACAGTTCCGAACGGGTGTCAGGATCCAAATGTGGAAGAGATTCCTGGTCGTTTCCTTCTAAATCCTTTGTTCGGCCGTGCGCATCTTTGACTTTAACCCTGCACCGATGAGAATTCATCAAAATAAACAAAACAGTGGAAATCCTGTGCTGCGCCGACGGGGTGTGCCCCCCCCACAAAAAAAAAAAAAAAAAGAAAAGCAGCCGGACCCCCTTCTCCCGCTAACTGCGCTGATTATGCAGCTGAATGTCCGGGCTGACGCTCGCTGCTGTCCGCTGCACTTCTCCCGACTGGACGCATCACCAAACTGCGCTCCGCATAACGTGCGTACTCATAATCCCCTCTCCGCGCGCACACACACACACACACACACACACACACACACACGCACACACACACGGAGAAAGTGACAGCTCTCCAGAGCCGCCACAGTCCCTACTGTCTCCTCTCTGTCCTCCCTCCCTCCCTTTAACTGCTTTACTCTCTGATAAATTAATTGGAGCCTGACGGGGGGGGGGGGGGACTTTATTAAATAATTTCTAGAGGAAAAGCTTAAATGACACAAACACACACACTTATCCTAAAACTA
>JAVQJV010032799.1:0-13414 GCA_036024995.1 Gadopsis bispinosus
AACATTAAGAAAATAAAAAAGTGACCTAATTTAAAAGCCAAAAACGCAAGTCATATAAGTAATTTATGTAATTAAATGCATAAATACCTTTGATGATATTTCAGCATTTTGTCCTATAATGTAAGGTAATTCAATTTTATATATAATATATGTTGATATTAAAATGGACAATCAAGTGCAATGTACTGGTAATTTCGTAGACTATAGGTTTTAGATTTCAGCTGCAAAAACCACATGCCTACACTCTCAGCCTTTCCCCCAGGTAACTGCTGCAAAATAATTACACAAAGAATTAACATTACAGTACATTGATTCATTGTATGAAATCATTCATACACAAAGATAGCATATAAAATGCAGTCTAACAAGGACTCGACTATCATTCATGTGCGCTTCAGCCTAAACTACAATATCCGACAGTTTTTGAAGGCATCGTCCCCAGCATGACGGAAGGGGGTACCCCTGCGGAGTGACGTAGCTGAAGCAGCCTGAGTGGTGTTGATCCAACCCTAAAACATAATAAAGCAGCAACACAGCAGCATTTCCTCGAGATGTTCATATGAAATTCACTTATTCAGGAGAAGGAGAGACGCTTCTCTTCGGTGCAGGTATATGTTACTTTTTCGGGCATGGACGTGTCACATTAATCCCTCCCATTAATCCCTCCCATACTGGAAGACAGGTAACATCTGTCTACACCAGCCGTTCAGAGCAGGTGTGTAATAATCCTTTTATCAGTCTCTAACATCAGAAATGCTTAAATCGTAATTGGTCTTACTTTTTTAGGACCGTTTCCCTCAACTGTAACAAATTATCAATTTTTGTTTGATGCATAATAACGTCATCAACTGAAAGCGCATCTTCTGTTTAAGCTATCATAAAAAGTGAGCGGTTCAGTTCCTGATGAGGAAAGGGTTAAAAGAGGCGCAGCTAGACACCGGTGTAGCTGAAATCATCCGGCGGAGCGCACAGCGAGGAGAAGGAGAAATACAGAGAACACCTCCAAAAACACCGATCTGCGATGCATGCTGCGGATCTGCACCATGCTGTTTTCTTTTTAATCATCATTTAGTTCCTTCTCTCCCCAGTTGAACACACAGATATTCAGAGGCAGAGAGAGGAGGTGGAATGAGAAACAAAAAAGAACTATGGCTCCAACGACGCTCGTCGAAAAGCTCGCCCAGTCCGCTTTGCAGGAGCGGGCTGTAGTGCAGGATGAGCGGTCTGCTGTGCTCCACCGAGTGTGAGATCAGGAAGAAATATCACCTGACAGGCGGCCCTTCCCTTGGGGGACAGAAACAGACACCCTCGCACCTGGAAACTGGAGGCTGGAAACGGCTCAGTTCTTCCGTGCGTACACTGCGCCTCGTTTCCAAAACTCTCCTCTCCTCCCTTTCACTTGGGAGATCTACCACAAACCTTTTGTCTTTCTGGGCAACTTGGAAAAGCTCGGGCCCCCGGAGTACTGCCACTGAACCTGTCAGTGTTGAGTCTCCATGCAGGGAGTGCAGTAAGCATCATGTGCTGCGGTGACTGGACAGCCTCCGTGTAATATTATTAAAACTCCTGCAAAGTCTCTCAAAATCCAGGGACCACCACAGCGAAGATGCCAGTCCGGAGGGGCCATGTGGCACCGCAGAACACCTTCCTAGACACCATCATCAGGAAATTCGACAGTCAAAGTAAGATAATTGTTTTCTTACTTTCTGTGAGAATTTATATACTTGTGCAGCCTTTTTTCTCTAATTTCTTTTTCAATTAAGGCCCACTTTTAAAACTTGATATATGATGAATATGGCGTACTAATGATGCAGGCTTTCAGCAGAAATTTTGTTTTCCAGAATTAGCCTCAATAATTATGTTTGTCTGATGCATGGTTAATAGATTTGACAATTCACAAGGTTGTGTAGTGAGTGTACCAGGTGAGGTCAGGTAGTTTGTTATAATTGAAGAAAATCTAAACAGAAATCAGGTAAAATCTCAAATTATTTACTTTTCCTTTTAAATGATCAAATCACAATAACATGTCAGTGTTATACTTACTTAGGTTGACTTTAGAGGGGTCTGTTTTCCACCACATTAATTTCTGATCACAACATGAACAGCTTGTGTAGATTTAAGCTGCAGTCTGCTATTTGTGGATCTGGACCCTACAGCTGCAACAGACATCTGTCATTCAGGAATGATTCTTGTAGTAGGCCATATATGTATCACATTCAGTTACAAAGCAACCCAGCACAATATTTTTAACAGTGTCTCAGTATCAGCAGCAGTATGCTTTTTCAGTATGAAAAGGCAATCAGCTAACTTGCCTTTGGGAATCAATTATCTTTGGCTCAGTTGGTGCTCATGTAAACAGTTTTTATACAGAAACTAATGGACATCTTCATGAACCTATCCCAGTATACATATGTTTTTCATCCATAAAACTATGATGTACTTTGTTGTGTTTGCCTTGAAAGAAAAAAATTAATTAATCTGCAGTAAGTTATAAGATACCAAACCAACATCATATCTGAGCTACTACATTTTTCACAGAGCCAAGTGGCATGAAATTTGAAGCTGCCTATATTTTAATACACACTTCATCCGTCCTCACTTCCCTGCTGCGGGGTTATCTTTGATGTGAATCTGTAAACTGGTAACCATACTTGTGGCGTTGTGGCTGCCGAGGCACACTTCCTGTGGAAATTCACATTCATTCAATGTGAAGGTTATGTATTGTTAACATTGGGGCTGTTAAGGTTTTGACAGTCAAGCTGATGCAAGGGACATATTGTAGATTTAAATGCAGTTTTTAAAGGCATCTAAATGTCAATTACTCCCCTCAGGAGGAGATAAAAGTGTAGATGTGAGCTGAAGATAAGTATACCTGGGAAGATACACATCTCTTAACCAAAATTTAACTCTTGAGGTACCCCTTTCTAAATGCTGAAAGGTATGCAGCCTGCCTTCCACAATTCACCAAATGCTCTTGGGTTGAGCAGTTCACAAGGCTGCTTTGGAACAGCAAGATGTGTTGCTGCTTTCGAAACATCCAAGACTTACAGCCACAGCAGAGCTTCAAATAGGTGTTATAGGGTGAATTTGGTGCAAAAAACACTCTCTGACAGAGAGGTTCTGAAAAGCGACTCCACAAAAATGCAGTGAAGTTGAAAAATGTAAGTTGGAGTTGGGTAATTAGCATTAATCCTGCAGCACTTATTGTTCAATCCTGACAAACTTGGATAACTCTGCAAAAGTGAACATATTCTACTGCTCACTGTAAGGCTGCCGAATCATTCCACCATGTTCATATCTGTGCTTTTCAGCAGATGCATTGGTTCAATGTGTGGCAGGAAGCTTCTCTGGGTGGTGGATGATGATTTATCAGAGAAGCACTTCAGTGTTACAGGGAATCATAACCTACACCTGAGAGACAGATAACTTCACATCAGTGCTTTCCAACTGTTTTAACAGTGACTCATATCTTCAGAATAATTTTCTATCGATTGTTTCTGTTTTTTAGTCAGGCTAACCAAGCAAGCCATGGTGTCTAATGGCTGTGGGTATGAACTGGTGAACGTGGAGGAGTGTCAGTAGACACTAGCAACTGTTTAAACATCCTTACTATTTCCAGAGATGTTGAAGTAAAAGGCACTCAAATTTAAACTGAGAAAATATGTCTTTTATATGGAAAACTCATCTATTGATTGAACTTTAAACTAGAAAGATTTGCCAATACCGCTGAGAACACTCCGAATCCATTTTGACCCCAGTGAAACTTGAGTCCACTCCTCTCATGTCATCCAAAGCTAAGCAAAGTAGCGTTTGTGAAAGGCAGAGCCTGGTGTGGGCTTGCACAAGTAGTAAAATGCACATTTATTCTTTAGGTCTATTACCCTTTACTGTTCATGTTTTTTTTTATTTTAATGGAGGCTGTGTGAATTTAATCTGAACAGAATTTAATCTGAAAGAGTAGGCCTATCCTGTTTGTTAAGCTATACAGTTTGTGATGGAAACCATCTCATGACAAACCAGGGTGTGTGCGATGCTCATGGAGTGCTTGGCTTCAGAGGAGATGAAGCAACTGTGGGCATTTGTCGTCAACAAACATCACATGGCGACCCTTTCCAACAGGCATATTGTGTAACAGGACAGCAAAATCCTGTTGGAAATGTTCTTAGGACAGTGACAATTTGATCAACCAGCTGTAGGATTTATAAAATGGTCTTACACAGGGGCGTCACCAGAATTTTGGGGCACCATGAATGAAAACCTACCTTCCTAGCTCCTAACATAGAAATCAAAATAATAACCATATTCGGGTTATTATCAGCTGTGGTTCCGGAATTAGAGCTGTTGACTTTGGAGTTTGGCACCGTAGGTCGGTGTTCTGATTCCAGCCCCACATGTCGAAGTGTCCCTGGGCAAGACACTGAACCCTAAGTTGCCCCCAGTTGTGCGTCTATCCTGACCTGTCTATGACCAAGACAGGACAGGGAAAGACAGGACAAGGATGTGCACTGGAGTTGGTCCCTGGTCGGCATAGAAGGCTGATCACTGCTCCAGCTCCCCTTGGAAGAAGGATGGCCGTGTGTTTGAGCTGTTCTGTTCATATGTGTATCATGATTGACCATTAAAACGACCAAACGGTCCAATTATTATAAGAGCTAATTAGCTAGTCATAGCTGGTGGTAGCTCACCATCATGTTAATAATTACTGCTGTCCGAGCAGGTAGGAAAGTAGCTACCTGTAGCTAGCAAGCTTTGGCAGGGCTACCGTTACTCAGTACGACAGGAGCAGTCTGTCTACACCGACTTACCACTGGAATTCTTTGTTCTTGGAAAACATTTCACGAGTAAAGTTTTCCCTTTATTTTGCTGTATTATTTTCAATTATCTTTCTTTCTTTCTGGTACCCTGATTTGTTTCTTGAAGGCAGCATAGCTGTATCTAACTGAAAGCAGGCTAATGCTACATCCTGCTGGAGCTACTCCGATCAGCAGCTGTATTTTTCTTTAATCCTCCTGGAAAATGGACCAAACCACAAGCATTATGCATCAAGCATCAAACGGGATGGTTGACTAAAGATGCCTGCTCTGATTATGTGTTTACATTTTCATCAAACATTTGTTTGTATAAATTTTTTTTTGTCATAAATTATTTTCTAATCATTTAGGGGCCCCTACCAAGCTAGGGTCCCATGATTCATCCAGATTGAACCCCCACTTAGCGACACCCCTGGTCTTACAATCAAGTTCATAAGAGTAAAAAGTTGCCTCTCTTGAACTGAATTTCAGTTGGGTTGGTTCTCTCCTTTAAAAAAGGACAGCATTGTGTTTGCTGGCACATTGTAGCAAGACGTGTGTTTGGTGAATTCTAATTTCAGCTAATGGACTAACCAAACTGTTTCCACAATGTGACAATGACATGAGGTGATTCTTTGGATTACTTTTTACCACTTTACCACATTTGCCACTGGAGTGCCACATTTTCCCTGAATTTGTTTTTGGGGAAACAATACCCTGAAGGTCAAAACACAACATTTCACAAAACACAACAACATTTCAGATTACGGAAAGGGAGGGACAACACTTCTTGTTTCTGATTGGACCAAACTCAAGACAATTCAGAGTTTATGTAATGCAGTGCTAGATTGGATCAACCAGAAAAACCGTAGTACGTTACAGGGAAAAGTTGCAGGGGTGTGATCGGGCAGAAGGTTCTATTTACAACCACAAACCAAGTGACGTCTTCTTCTGTGTTTTGTCAAATGTCGTATTTTGTCAAATGTGTTGTGACCTTCAGGGCCACCATAAAATCAGCATATTAGTTTTACAGTCAAGGTTTGTCGCAATGACTTGTGCAGAAACCCACAAATGTCATATGAATGGTTGTGGAGAACCCAGGAGCAGACAGAGGCACACGTAAGATTTTGTAAGAAGGTTTTATTTAAAGGACAGAGCCAGGGTTAGACGGGGCTGGGCTGACGTTGGTCCAGCGATGGAGCTCGGCTTCGGCGAGGGGCTGTAGCGGTGGAAGGCTGAGTAGGCAGGTTGACACACAGGGGAAGTCGAGAAAGGCAGCGGGGAGTCCAGCAATGGAGCTCGGACTCGGCAAGTGGCTGTGGTGGTGAGAGGCTGAGTAGGCAGGCTGACACACCGGGGATGTTGAGACAGGCAGCGAGCATAAGCAGTGGGCAGAGTGAGTTTGATCCAGCTCCCACTGAAAAATGAGAAGGCATGAGACATAGTGATCTTGTTAATGATGATTGTGTGCACTAAGAGAAACGCGAGCTAAGGTAGTACACTTAGGTTGCGATAACAATCTGGTGAGGATTCTCTGAAAGTCTGGGGTAGATATACTGGAGACTGATGGAAGGCAGGTGCGTAATGAGGAATGACAGCCAGGTGTGTGTGTGGGGCGTTAGCCAGGTCCCGTCCCATAAAAGACACAGGAGAGAAGCAAACAATAACACAATACAGCAACACAACCATGACAACAAATGAGTGGTTGTTTATAAAATCTTACTCTGACAGGGATCTTATGTCAAATTTTCAATTACCAGCCCTGCATTAAAAGGAGCTCCAGTAACACAATGAAATATGATCCAGGAAGGCCATCCTGCAGTGTTTTGGCATCTGATAAGTCTTTCAGACTCACAGAGTTGTATATAATAATGAAACTCTGGAAAGTTATTATTGGCGCTATTATTTTATCTGTTGTTGATCACGAGATAAGCAATTGAAATACAGTGTTATCATTTTCTGGTACATTACAAAGTAGTTAATTAATCTACCAGAAGTGTGCGCTGTCATGCACATTGCATTGTGGCAAGAGTTGAGCCACACATAACATTTTAGCCGGAAAAACCTTGCATTTGAATGAGTGAATGAGGGTGCAAATGTCTGTCTGAACTCAGTTTTAGACTCAAATATTTCCTGCTTGTTACGTTGTGGTACTGTAGGTTTGTAAAGGTGCATCCCCAAGGTGAGCTGCATGTTCCTGTTATGAACAACTTAACAAGCATAAACTGGTTTTCCTTTTAGCCTTTAAACTTGAAGCAGTACTTTTACATACAGGCAAATCCTCACCTCTCAACCAATGACTAAGATAATAATGGTTCTAGAGCTTGTCCAAGTGTTTTCAGAGTTAATTTGTGGTTCATCAAACAAGATCATGCATGCAACGTATGCATTTTTCAAGAATCAAACATCATGCATATTATTACTTTTGTCCTGCTCTCGCTCTACCCCCCCTCTCTTTTTTTCTCTCTCTCTACCCAACCGGTCGAGGCAGATGACTGCCCACCCTGAGCCTGGTTCTGCTCGAGGTTTCTGCCTGTTAAAAGGCAGTTTTTCCTTGCCACTGTCGCCTAGCACTTGCTCATGGTGGAATTGTTGGGTCTATACATATAGAGTTGGTATAGACCTGCTCTATATTAACAAGTGCTATGAAATAACCCTGTTATGATATGACACTATATAAATAAAATTGAATTGATCAGATTTTGACCACATTTTAGGAAATAATCTGTTATTTTGGATATGTCACAGTAGAGGTAACACATCCAAAATTACATGCATAATATCAGATAATCAGATTTGCACAAATCTTGCTTCTCATTTCTCCATTTTGGCACATTCTGAAATTGGTCACAGGGTGTGCTATTTGTTTGGCGATATACTCATTTTCAATTGGCCATAACAGATAATATATAATTCATGGGGGACAACATCTTTACTGTTGCCTTGTTTTATATTTGTTCTGAATTGATTTGGACAAAAATATAAATGTTATTCGATTTCACCTTTTTAAAACAAAACCTAATTAGATCAGCAGATACAAACATGCATGGGATCAATTCACAAACACATATGGAAATCTAGCCCTCATGGTTTCCAGCTCATGTATTTTATGCATGTTATCCCCTGACTTCAGACCTTATCTGCATACTGTACACTGATCCTGTGTGCATGTAAACCTCCCCGTTTACTGTATTGTGATCCTCCATGTTTGCTATCCATGCTACTCCACACAGATTAGACTGCACAGACAGATTGTGTGCCTCCGCAACAACAATAAACAACACATTTGGCCTCAACATGAGGTCACAGCCACCTTTTGAGTAATGTGTTATTGTCTCTTTGGTGCCCCTTAGAGAAGACATTGCCCAATCACAAGCCTCAAAGCCACTGTCCTCCGGGATGTTACCATTCTTTAGCTGAAGTATAAACACATCATCTCCATGGCAACTACCACCCTGCCCCGCACACACACACAGCAGGAAAAGGTACAGAAGTAGTCAACTCAAGGTAATTTTATATTCTGTATATTTAGAAGTAGTTGTATAACATACAGGACATTTAATGTTAACTATCACAATGCACTACAAGTTTGATACAGGTACAGCTAATTCTGAATTGGCTTCAGTTTTAGGCTAACTGGAAAAGGGTGAACCAGGGGGGAGTTGCCTCCTGAAATTTAAATATAGAAAAATGGGACATTTATGGAAAGTATTAGAGGCATGGCTTAGATGGAGTAATAAATGTGGAGTTGAAGGTCATGTACTTATGTGTGTCCAAAGCCTGATATATCTTATTCCTCTGTGCCATAAAAACAACATTGTCCAAAAACAACAATAGATTGGCCATCAAAGTCTTGGCAGTGTCTGTCTCCAGTGTTCTGGTGGAGTGAGTTTTCAGCCATAATGCAAATATACTGCTATTACGCTGTTATAATGGCAGAACTTGCCTTCCATGGGAGCACTACAGCCATGCACGAGCATTTGAAAAGAAAGCACGTTGTTGTAGCTGAATCTGATTCAATTTCTGATGAAGAGGGACAGTCGTCTTGGTAAGCTAATTGGCTAGTTAGCTGCTAACATTAATGTCAACAGTGTTTTTGTTTTCTTTAGCCCAGTGCCTTGTTGTATTTTACTCAGCAGTTTGCACTCTATGCTACATTTAAAGATTTGTTTACTGCCTGAGAAGAGTGAAATATGTTTACAGGTATTTATGTTTGTTGATATTTTGTATTCTTACTAGTGCATAGTATTCATAGTGCAACTATACATAGTGCAGCTAAAAATGTTAAAGGCCAGAGTTGCCTTCATTTTATTTTGCACATTAAAAATGTCTGAAATGCTGCTACAAGCTGCAAAGTTCATTAAAAGTTGAATGGACTGTCATCTTAATTGTCTTTATTTTTTAGATAGCACATACCTTAAACACTTCAAGCTGGAAGCTAATGATGGTTATATAAGAGCAGCTGCATGCTGGTGTGAGAAGCTGCAATTTACGTATGATCCGATTAGTCGACTAATCGCAAAAATAATCGGTGACTACTCGATTATCAAAATAATCGTTTGTGGCAGCCCTACTTTGACTTGCAAAACAATGACTTGGTCCCACCTCTGCTATATAGTGTATTTTTATTTTGAAAGAATTTTGTCTTCACTTGGAACTAATGGGCTTGGTGAGTGCCACAGACAGTGTAGGGAATTCAGAAATAGACAAAACAACAAATAGGTGGGTTCGGTTTTTTTGTGGGATTTGTTGACAATAAGAAGACTACATTATCAACACAAGCTCTATTCATTAATCTCCTACATAGGGCAAAGTGACCCTTTTTTCTTTCTGGAATTGACCGATAGTTAATGGTCAACAAATGCATAAAACATAACCAGTTTTGAGAAAGGGTCATTGTGATTATCAGGGGTGTACCCCAAGACAAGTCAAGTTTGTTCTATCACAATATCAGATATTTATCTCAGAGGGCTTTGCAGTCTGTTCATGTAATATATGGCAACCTCTATACTTACACCATTTTCCCGATAAAGTAAAGCTACACAAAAATCACTTAAGATTCCTGGTCACACCAGAAAGGGGCACAGCAAAATTCACCCATATGCTAGTCAGACACAATAGCTCTCCTCATTTTGTATAATAAAGATTTCCCATGCATGATTTCATTGCAAAACTTGGAATCAACTCCAGACCTTTTATCTGCTTAATTGGTCATGAAATAATTAAGGAACAGGCCATACCTGGCCATGAAACAGCTTGTCAGACAATTGTTTTTACAATTGTTATTAATTACTTTTGAGCCTCTGAAAATGGGGAAGCTTGTATAAAAATGGCTGTAATTCTTAAACAGTTAATGTGATATTTGTTAAATCCCTTGAATTAAAGCTGAAAGTCTTATGGACCCCATGAAAGAAAACCTACCTACCTAGCCCCTAACATAGAAATCAAATTAATAATCATGAGAGCCCCATTTATGGGGGCGAGACCGTGTCACATGGTATTTCATCACGTGCCAACATAGTCATGTGACAGACTGTTTTGTCCAGAAGAAGCTCGACTAGTAAACTAGCGTGACCATTTCTACCTAAAGAAAACACAAGTAAATTCAATTGAATTCAGTTTTATTTATATAGTGGCATATAACAAAGTTATGGTACTGATGTTGACACCAAAATAATAGTAGTAGCAATACAATAATAATAATAATACTAAGAACAACAGCAGTAACAGTAGTAGCAGGTGGAGAGTGAGGACAACGTGAGAGAAGAGTGTTTACAAGCTCCAAGAGTTTACAAGTATGAGTGTGCACTCATGTCTGTGTCATTTTTCTGTATGAACAAGAGAAAGGAAGAACACAGGAGAAGTGACAGCGAAGAAGAGGGTGTCTCCGTGAGAGATGAGTGATTTCACACCAATAAAGTGCAATCTTGAGGCACTGACTCACCCCTGACCTCAACACCATTGTAGCAGTTTTGCTGTGTTTACACCCTTTGAGTGAGCAGAGAAATAGAGCTAACACATCAAGAAGACCAAGTCCTGTATTTATTCTGTACTGGAGTATGGTAACTATGGGCCTCTTTATATAGAAGAATTATGATACTGCTTTGATATTTTCTAAACCTTTGGAGGAGGACCATGAAGCTGCAGGAATGTACAATAGAGGAAAAGCTAAACAATGGCTACCTTTGTTCAGTATCTGCCAGGTGACTCGAATTTGCAACTTGGACTCGAATCACACTTAAGCCACACACATATGGAGTTATATTCCTATCTTTAATCAAGAGCATGCTCTTTCAATTTGAGAGCATACTTTATTAATTTAATCTTCAGATTTTGTGCTCTCGCACCAAAATATACCTACTTGCACTTGCATTTCTTCTGTGCACTTGTGGAATTTCCGCTCTTGGATTTTTTTCTGCCCTCTTGGATTGTTTTTTGTGTGCTTGGATTGTTTTCTTTGCGGTTGGATGTTTTTCTGTGTGCTTGGAGTCTCTGTGTGACAACACAATCAAAGTTCCCAGCCAATAGAATGCCAGCTGCAGTGTCAGCCAATGAAATGATCACTTCCTTGTTGATAGCGTGTTCGCTTTAGACTTAGTATTCCGCACAGGCGGTTACTCTTTAACTGGGTTCATCCACTCTCTCTCTCTCTCTACGACTTTATTATATGTACAATAATATATATATATTCCAGCGACCATTCTTTTTCTTTTACTACAATACTTTATATTATATACCGTATACCATCGCCCATACGGTCTATTTTACGATCGACTGGACGTAAGTTCTGGGTCACAAGTTATACTGTATATTTGGGGGCTTTTATTGTGAAGGGAACAAGGGAAGTGCTGTGGAGAGTCACATTGAGAGTGGAAGAGTAAGAGTGTGGGTTCTGAGTTCGGACCAATGCGGTCTCTGTGTTTTTATTTTGTATTCATATCCAGTATCGGCACCTTACAAAACGCTCGGTTGCAGAGCTATTAGCTTTCTACTGTTGGCTAAACCCAAAGTGCTAACCGCCTGTCTGCCTCTTCTCCTTAATCATCTACGGTCTGCCGAAAAGTACTCAATTTTCAGTCTCCGCTAGCTGGATACACAGTTAAGGTCTGTGTGCATAAACTTTACGGTCCGTAGTATTCTACTTAAAATGGCCTGTGACTCATGTCACACTGACAGTGCAGTTACAGCTAGTGGCACAACACCACTAGCAGCTAGTAATTAGTGTGCCAGCAAGAATCGGTTTATGCAGGTGGGGAGAGGCAACAAGAGTCACAGGCTGCTTTAAGTAGAAAACCACTGATAATCAACAATGTTATGTACCACAGCACCCAGACCTGCACTCACTCACTATTGGAAAACAGAGCTAATGTTAACTGTGTATCAAGCTAGCCGAGACTGAAAACAGAGCACTTCTCAGCATGAGTATGTTCAGTTTAAGCTCGGAGGGAACTACAAGACAGAATTACAGCTACACTGAGGTAGATTGCTTGATGTGTGCAGACTCTGGATGTATTAAGAAGGGACAGACAGTCAGTTAGCACTTCGGTTTTAGCTAACATTAGAAAGCTAATACCTCTCAATGAGCATGAGCTGAGGTGGTTGCTTCATGACATCCTTGCCAGTGTACAAAGTGTGATAAAATAAACCAATATCACAAAAAGGTTGTTTCCAGTAATAGCAGCATTAAAGTGGTCCATGTTATCCAGCGATCCGCTCTTTGGAGTCCTGAACGTGACGTTATTTTCAACCTCACCGGCCACCGTCAGTGAGCTATATGGCCACTACTACATGTAGCTATGATAGTAAAATAAACAGTATTCAGAATTCAATTCAGTTTCAATTAAATTTTATTTATATAGTGCTATATCATAACACAGTTATCTCATAGCACTTGTTAATGTAGAGCAAGTATAAACCAATTCTATATGTATAGAGCCAACATTTCCACCATGAGCAAGCGCTAGGTGACAGTGGCAAGGACAAACTGCCTTTTAACAGGCAGAAACCACAAGCAGACCAGGCTCAGGGTGGGCAGTCATCTGCCTCGACCGGTTGGGTAGAGAGAGAAAAAAGAGGTGGTGGGGGGGTAGAGCGAGAGCAGGACGAAAGAGAACACACAGCAGCACAGTACAATTCCACATACAGAAGATGCAAAGCAATGGCAGCTACAATGTTACTGATATTAAAATAAACAAGCAATAGTATTAGCAGTACAACAACAGCTACACTAATAATAACAGTAGCAACAGGCGGTCCGCATCCACTCGACCAGACCCGTGTGCATCCAGACTGCGCAGAACCAGGTCCCGAAGATCCAGACTCCACACACAGAGAGAGAGAGAGGCACAGACAGATACAGAGAGAGACAGAGAGAGACAGAGAAAGACAGACACGAACAGAGATAGTGAGAGAGAGGGAGAGTGAGAGAGAGCGCTCAGTGCATCATGGGATGTCTCCCGGTAGTCTAGGCCTATAGCAGCATAACTAAGGGGGGGCTCGGGGTTTGCCCAGGCCACCCATCGTCTAAGGGGTGGCTCAGGGCTCACCTGAGTCAGCCCTGCTATAAGCTTTATCAAAGAGGAAAGTCTTAAGCCTACTCTTAAATGTGAGGAGGGTGTCTGTCT